>PVLD010014017.1:33367-53944 GCA_004027595.1 Dinomys branickii | reverse complement strand
TAAATTTGCATGTCTGTATATGGGTCCATACATCTACAATTCGAAGATATCAATGGATAAAGCAACAACTACTGTTGAGACCATATCACCTTGTCTATAGATTAGTTGTGATTGTACTATTTTCTATGATAATGGGTGTCTGTTTGTCAATATGTTTTTGTACTTTTATGTTTCTAAAATAAAAAAAAAAAAAAAGATTTAGTGGTCACAGGAGTGGAAACAACCAATATGAGAAATTTTATTATTCTTTTCTTTATGTACAGCTTCATCGATGAACATTTACCCATTTTATATATAGTTTAGTGTAGTTTAGTACTTTCATTTTAATAAATAATTTTATATATTTAAGGGGTATAAGTGATATCTTGGTACTATATATATATATATATATATATATATATATATTTGCAAGCATCAGAGTAGCTAACACATCTCAAATCCTTTATAGAGAGAATGCTTAAAATGCTCCTTTTTGAAGCTATCTTGAAATGTATATTGTTAACTGTAGTGATTTTGCTGTACAATAGGACAACAGAACTGAATTCTCCTATGCAATTGTACCTTTGTACCTATTGACCAGAGTCTCCTCTTTCCCTGCCTACCCCTCTACCAGGTCTGGTAAGCATGATTCTACTGAGGCCGACTTTTTAGATTCAACACACAAGTGAAATCATGCCCTGTTTGTCTCTCTGCCTTATTCCACTTAACATGATGTCCTCTAGCTTCATCCATGTTGTCACAGGTACAGAACTGCCTAGGGCTTGTGTGTGTGTGTGTGTGTGTTAGTATTCTGCTGGGTTCATATGTTCATACAGCATGTTTAATTCATTGTTCCATTGATGAACTCTTAGGTTGTTTTAATGTGGAAGAAAATTTAATATCCAATACAACTTTGTACTAGGACACAGTGTCAAAAAAGGAAATTGAAATGATGCTGAGATTTCTACTATGTTATGTTCCTAACTGAACTAAGTTTACATAACTTCAGCCACATCATTTATAAACAATATATATAGTCAATACTCACCAATTATGAGAAGAAGCCAATCATCCTTAAATTAACACTTGAAATGTAGTGGCCATTTTCCCTCAAAACGATTTCCACCTACATCATTAATTCAACAGGAACCCCTAGATTTTGGTCTTTATCTAGCCACTTTCAACCATCCTTAGGCTCTGCCAGATTGTACGTGATCATCCAGTACAAACAAGTATCTTGGCTCCAAATACCACATGCCAGCTGCTCCCGAGTGTTCTGGGCTTTGGAGCTATTGTGATTTGTTCCTCAAAAGACTGTCATAGATCATCACACAACAGTCTGAACTAGACTTGGGATTCTTTCTCTAGCAGTAAACAGAGGACTTTTGCAGTCCCACTAGGTTATAAATGTACTAAGTAGTAAGCAGAGTATGAAAACCAGGAAATTACCAGTTACATAGCAGGGCAGGTGATTTCTCTGACCCTATACAGGCATCAGTGTTACCTCAGACCTTCACCTAACTATCTGCAAGGTGTACGGAGGACTCTCTATAAAGCAGAAGTGATAATCAATCACGAAGCCATCATTTGCTACAGTGAAATAACTACCTTAGAACTCAGATTTCCAGGTAGACAACCTCCCAGGAATATAGCTCAGATCAAAGGTATTAGGGATGGAACTGAGGGTGTACATCACCAGGGTGTGCTCCCTTTTAAGAGGTGGTCTTAAACAAGTTGCAGAGGCCAGCCTTAAACTTGTAATTCTCCTGCCTTGGCCTTTGAGTAGTTCGGATTACAAGCTTGTGCTACTACGTCCAGCCTCAAATATCACTTACTTCATTTATCTCATTATCTATGACCAATAATAACTCTTCCTCCAAAATAAATAATCCTATTTGTCCAGTTCAGAACTGACAAAACTTAAGCTCAAAAACTAAATATCTGCTGAGCATAGCAAATTGTCTTCAGGAAGTCATTATTGGGTTATCCTAAAGTGGATAAATACATGTTATGGTTTATACATTGGGTCAACTTGGGGAGTCTAGAGGTTTGGCTGAGTGACTCAGCAGGAAGCCAAGGTGCTTAATTTGTATACATCCTGAGCCTGTGGAAGAGGAGGGCATGGAGACTGTGTGAGAGCTACACGCCCCCTGGGCGGGGGTAGCTTGTTTACAGGGTAAGGGAAGGAAAGAGGCTGCTTGCAGCTATTCCTCCCTTTTGCTGGTTGTTTTTGCTGTGCTCTGCTGCCCTGAAGTTTGCCCTCTGCCATGCGCCACTCTGCCTCTGAACCAACCAAGTATGGACTGAAACCTCCACAGACTGTAAGCTAAATAAACCTTTCCTTCCTTTATTTTGGGCGTTGGGTATTTTGTCTCAGCAACGAGAGAAAAGTAACCAAGACAGTACACATAGAAATTTATCCTGGTGCACAAAACCCATAAAGGAGAGGCCATTCATAACGCAAACATAGGAAAACAGTCTTTCCCGGTAATGATCATAAACAAATACCTTACACTGGGTCTTCATGGAGAGAGTTTAATTTTTCAATGTGAAATAGCAGTACCCTATGAGTGTTATCTCTGTGGTTTGTAAATCTTTGGAAGGCATAAAGATTACGGTCCAAGTCCACTGTTGTTAGTTTTGCCTTACTGTAACAAAATGACAAACACAGGGAGTTAGGAAGAAAAGATATTCATGTAGTGCGCAGTTCTGAAGTTTCCATGTAAATGCATACCCAGCACGGTGAGGGCCCTCCCCTAACCACACCGGCACCACGTGGACAGCAGTGGGGTAAGTGTTTGCAGAGTCAAGATGACCTCTCCAGACAACAAGAGAGTGCGGAAGGCTAGATTTTTTCCATTTTTCTTTTTTATTAAAATGTCTGCAGTACATGGTAGTGGCCTTCCTTCTGGGGAATTGGTGCACGTACATAATGTGGTTCACCTTGCTCTATCCCCTGCCCCTCTCCTCTACACCCCCTCCTGTCTCCTGGTTCCCTCTCAACTTTCCAGAGATCTCCCTATTATGTTCCACTTTGCTTTTTATGCCTTCGGTTTCGGTGTATATTTAAGATGGTATGTCTGATTTATTTCATTTAACATTATGATCTCAAGGTGCAGCAGCACCTTGGTTCACAAGCCTAATTTGTTCTATGATTTTGGAAAAGATGGCCATGTTTGTGTTTGCCTGAGCAAGATGGCTGCAGTTGTGTTTGTCACCTGGTGCAGAGTTTGCAAACAGAAACAAAATTTTGCCAAACACTTCTGTTTGTGAAACAAATTGTTTGCAAACAAAATCATTCATGAACCAAGGTACCACAATACATTCTGTATTTTTCTATAACTGACTCATGTTTGTCCTTCTTTGTGGCAGAGTAGTACTCCATTGTGAACTAATACATTTTCTTTCTCCATTCATTGACAGACATAGAGGCCATTTCCAAGATTTTCCTGTTATGACTTGTGCTGCTAGAAACATGGGTATGCATGTATCATTGTGATATCATGCCTTTAACTCTTTCAGGAAGATACCCAGGAGGGGACTAGTTGGGTCCATTGGGATTTCTACCTTCTAGAAAGAAGTACCTCATATCCCCCAGGGAACTTGGGACCTCCCACTCAGCCTCATCTCTTAGAAGTTCCATCACCTCCCAGTTCAACCCCCTCTAGGGACCAAGTCTGCAACCACATGAACCTTTAGGACACAAACAACATTGAAATCACAACACTCACACCACTTTCATTCATGTCAAGTTATGAGGGTGAGCAACTAGCCTGTTTAGTGGATGCTTGAATCCTTGGTACCCAGCATAAAGTCAGAAGTAGTTGGGGTTAAAGTAATATTTGCTTGATGTATGAGTAACCTACTGCCTTGCCTCTGATTAGTTAGGTGTTACACTAACAGGTAAGATATTCTGCCACAAAAGTTAATGGTGAAGTGTAAACTCTTTGTTGATAAGTCAACCTCTACAAGAGGTTGTGTTTAATACCATTTCCCCCAAGAGAAAAACCAACACAGGGTATCTTTAATCACAACATTTATTTAAATCAACGTCACATGGCTTCTGTTAAGATACACTGAGAATACAGAATTCCAAAAAACGCATAGATTACAAAGCAACATCAAACAAATTCAAACTGAAGTATTCCACAAAGAAATCAGGTTATCTTCAAAATGGCACACCACTAAATATAGAGAAAGGCTGAAGAACTGTCCATACTGAAGCAAACTAACAAAAGAACCATGAAATCTATCATCCTGGATCAAATCCAGGATCTACAGAGGACACTTGAGGACAATATGAATAAGGTCTGTGGAGAAGAGAGTTTATCAATGTTGATGACTGGTGATGGGTATGTAGGAGAATAACTCCAAAAAGTGTCCACCACAACCAGCACACTATCAACACATTGTAGTTCTGTGGCACACATGGGTTAGGTTGCACAACTTGGACAAATCTCAGCTTTCATTTGCCTGCAAACAAGCCATCAGGAAAGGGTGGAGCGCACAAGGTAATGTGTTGACACCGAAGAATTCACTGAGCACTGGGGAGGGAATGCATGCAGGGCAGTAAAGAGACAAGGAGTCAAAACCTAGAGAAAACACAAAGTACTCAAGTGTGGGCAAAGAGCAATAAAAGCAATCACTGTGTGGTCTCAGATTTGGGGAGAAATCAAGTAACAAATATGAGGCACACAGGGAATAAAAGAAGCCTGATACCCAGTGGCCTGATCATATTTGTTACCAGAAGATGAGGGTTCGGTAACTAACTTTACTAAGAACTAACTGCAAATGCTCTATAGTAGTAAAAAGGAACACAGTATTGATACAGTGCTACGGAACAGACGACACCTCAAAAACAGGGTGAATGAAATACGGCAAACACAAATGGCTACATATCTTATGGTTGCATTTACAGAAAATATCCAGAAAAGGCTAAAAACTACTTAGACTGAAATTAGAATATTGATGGCCTAGACCTGGGGGATGGGCAGTGGAGTTAAGTGTAAACTGCTCTATGCCTCAGTTTTCTCATCCAATCAAGAGTAATAATCATAATACCTAATTCATAAGCGTTCTTTGAAGATCAAATGAGATAACATAAAGCTCAGAACAATGTTCTGCAGCGGGGAGGGGCTCGTTGTGTGTGTGCACACACTCAGCTTGAAAATCTGTAAGATAAATTTCTTTCCAGGCTTAAAGCTTTGTTAATATAAATAAGCCTTTAAAAAGTGTATTACCACATTCATATAATAAAGTATAAACATAAAAAGTACAAGTTTAATTATTTAAAATTCAGCAATAAACTATATTCTATCCTAGACCTACGAAAAAAAAGAGCTTAAAATACTTTGGGAAAACTTTTAAAATACATAAAGTATAAGAATAGAGGAAAAACTACTAAATTATCTCATTTCCCTAAAATCTAGAGTCTAAACAAAAAAATTTTTTTTAAATGTTGAGGTTCTCATCTCCCTTCCTTCCTCCTACCTTCTTAAATTGAACTATGGGCATGTAATTCTATAACTACATGATTTTAAGTATTTTCCAGATCTTCCACACATAAAAGTGAAGAGGGGCTTCCATTTTACATTTTTGCTAAAGTAATATTTTAACTTATCGATAGCAGGAAGCTGCTATCCCAACAGTAAGATCCCAGACCAACAAACTCTAGAAATCACTAACACTGGGACCAAAAATACCCGTCTCATGGGCATCCATACGTACTTCTGTGTCATGCTGTCTTTGTGATACGCTATGGGACTGGAGCATACGGAGACATGGGAAGTACGTAAGTTCTACTTTCTCAGTAGGTGTCAAGCAGTGATACAGACATTACCTTCTGAGCTCTGAATCCTGTTCATGCGGCTTTTCAACACACACAGGTGCACAAAATGAAAAGTTGCTAATCCACCACTATCAAACAAAGAAATGGTTGTTTCATTTCAATCCTTTGAATAAAGCCTGCATATCTTTGGTTAAACTATCTCCTCACCAGCATCAACATTTATATTCTCTTATCGTCTCTCAGACCATTTATAAAAGTACTTGCTTTTACTGTTCTGATTCCAGAAAAAGTTTTTAACATGAGGCAAGAGTAGACACAAATTTCAATATTTAATAAATTTCATCTTGGTAACATCAAAAACACTTTAAATTGCATTATAAAAAATACATTAGTCTTCACATTAGTTTTACATGGAAATATATAGTTATTTGAATATTTAAATATAGCTTTTCTTTAAGCAAAAAAAAAGTGTTACTCAGAGCCCTAGTTACAGAAATAATTCAGATGCACAAATGCAAAAACACTTTGCACAATACTGTCCACATACTGTAAAGAACTCAGGACAAAAATCTATGCAAGATACTGAAAAGGACAAGATTAACATAATATTCATTAAGATTGTTAGCTTGACATTTTATCATTGAAAGACTGTAATGTATTCTTAACTACACAAAAACGACCAATTGTTTAGCTAATCTGCAAATTAAGCCAGCATTTATATAGGCAAAGGGGCATACCTTGCATCCTATCAAATTTTCAAAGTAATTCATTATCAATTTAAATTATAAATTTTACAATTTCAGGTTTTCAAATTTGTCAAAAATAGTAACAGAGAATTTAGGAAACACTTCCAAAATGTTAAACAAAATCATCAGTATTGTATTATACTATTATATTTTTGGTAATGTAAATTTTAAATATAAACCTTTTCCCTGTCCTGCCTTAAAATGGTACTTAGAAGAGCTTCTGTGTGTAAAATGTAGTAACACTTTTATAAGTTTAACTTCTGATCACTTGACTTACAAAAGCTGTCCTCTCTCATGATGTAATCACAATAGATATGATTCACCATAGCTACATGCTACATTATTCTATATAAACTCTTGCTTTTATTTTGTATAGGGGAGTGGTTGAGACAGGCTGTCCTGCAGGCTGACCTTCAACTCACTACAGAGCCCGGGCTGGCTTTGAACTTACAGCTATTCTCCTGCCTCAGCCTCCCAAGTGCTAGAATAGAGGTGTGCACCACCACACCCAGCTGAACTCTTGCTTTTAAACCTACAATTAAAAACTGAAGTCTATGTCTATTAATAATACTTAAGGAAACTGTGTCTCTATTCTATAGGTCAAAAAGATGCCAATACCTGCAAAGAGAATATTTTCATATATATTGGCTGTTTGTTTACTTCTTCATCGGTAGGACAGAGCTTTCTTCCTAAATGAAAATTGGAGGATTATTTTGAACAGGTGGTCTACAGTAAAATTTTAAGAACAAAAATTAAAATGTTTTTATATAGGAGGCAAGGTTGAAGAAATGCTATATAGATTGCTTTGCGACTAAGAAATACACATTTGCCCACTGTTTTCAACAAAATTACTGTTTAAATTTAGAAGTAAAGAAATTACAATATAACACCATCAAAAATACCCACAGGTTAAATAATGACTCCTGAAACAAAATCACATTTATATTTCATTGATTCAAAGGTAACACATTATCTCTGAAATCAAGACACATCACAATGATTATAGTTTCCATAAAATATAGTAGTCACACAGTGTAGGTGAGATTCTTATTTCTCCTTAACATCAGTGATAGAAGAAAAGCTAAGATCTTAGCTTAGCCAGATAATGGGATGCATCTCTCCCCACTCACTGGGCATCCCAAATAAAGAATCGGAATATGATCAAGTACTCTAGACTGACATCTTTTGTCTACACTGTTAAAGTCAATTAGATAGTTTAAGATGAATTATCAAATTAGTCTACCTTGCACTACCTAACCAGTTTAAGAAAATCAATTAGATAGTTTAAGATAAACTAATGTACAAATAGTACGTCACTTGCAAAATTGGGCCTTCACTTAGGCTGCTAGATTTATTTGGGTTTTCTGAAATAGTAACTTAATAATGACAACAATTTATGGCCTGCCAAATAATATCATCAAGCCAACTTAGTTTAAATTATTAAAAAATGATAAAGTTGGCCGGGGATGTCACTCAGTGGCACAAGCACCTGCCTGGCAAGCACAAGGTCCTGAATTCAATCCCCAGTACCTAAAAAATAAAAAATAAAAAGTAAAAAAAGATAAAGTAATGTCTAAAATAGTTTAAGCAGTAAGGCCCTAAAATTACCTGGATTTTCATACAAACCACCAACCCTACATGTAAAAGAGTGAAGGTGGTTTAAAAAAGCCTAATCACACTAGCAAAATCTTCTTCCTATTAGGATCTAATAATGCTAAATCAGAGATTTATATGTGTGTGCAAATAAGTCACAGATTTGCCTATCTACCTTAAATGATGCAGACAGAGTTTGTGTTGTATCTATGAATGCACGAGGCACTTTTTAAAAGCTGGATTAAAGATATGATGTCTCATTGTCAAGGGTGCTTTTAAAAGATAAATCATATTTTGTTTCAGTTGTGATCATTTAAGTCAATCCTGAAAGGTTGAAAGAACTCAATATAGTTCCTGCTTTGGAATTATCCAGTTAGAATCATAGACTGACAATGCCACTCAGAAAAGAGTAGAATCTAAGCCTATGGGCATTTGTTCCAATTTCTGAAATGATGGCGGCATGAATAAATTTGCTGTTTTCATTCTCTGGATGTTAAAATTTGCTAGCACAAGAGAGATTATCATAAAAAAATAAGAAAGACGTGATTTGAGGAACAAAATACTATGTACTATGTTAAATTATATTATGACAAGTGAAGTTCTACAGAAAATATTGGACAAAGGTTGCTCTGAAATCATAAAAAAAGGAGATGGAGGGCCCTAAAAGCTAATTTAAATGAATATAAAAGTTCTGAAAAATAATATCTGTAGCAAAATATTTTAAGGTTCTCCCGCCAAAGTTGGGAAATCTATGTGTCCAAAAGTTCCGAGCATATTTTGATTGAAGTACTGAATTCTGCACCAGCCAGGACACCGTCAGTTCCGTTTTACATCGTTTAATCTTGTTTGGTTGTGATGGTTGCGAGTCGCGTCATCTTCTGACTATCAGCTGAGCCACCACGAGAACTTCTCAAGTTGTATTCTCTCACAAGTATAGGTGTCTTCGTTTTGCAAACGTAGGTTTTATCAGCAACTTTGTTTCTTCTTGCAGCACTGCTGCGCCGCACCAATTGCTTCCGAGAAGACCTTGCAACAGCACTGAACTGTCCTTTCAAATGAGCCCGTGGAACCGAGGAACGCTTCCGTTTCTCCTTTAGGCTAATGTGATCAGGTGTTTCCTTCTCAGAATTCACTTCAAAAACAGTGGTTGTGGTCTGGCTTTTAGGACTCACGAGGACAGAATATTTCAAAGTGTACTTTTTGATGAGGGTATTTGCTTTTGTACGAATCAAAACTGACTGCTTCTCAGAAGTTTCGTCATTTTCCTCAAGAATGACTGTTTCACAAATGTTTTTGGGGAAACTTGCTTCAACACTAGTTGTCGCCATCTCTTCCGGAATTTCTTCACTCTCACTTTCAAAACCCTCATGTGAAACTGATTCTGGAGAGGCGTTGGCACCAGCATTTGAAGGCGTCCACTGGAAAGCGCTAACCTTTGGAGACTCACACAGACTCTCATTGTCCATACTTTCTAGAAATACACAAGGTTCATTGCTCTCACTACATGACTTTAATGAGTATCTTGCTGTTGATATGAAAGCTTTCCAATCAAGGTGTTTTGTGGAAGCATTACGCCCTCTTGCCCTGCGATTTGCACCACGCCTAGTGTTAGAGCTTGGTTTCCTCTGAGGCTTAACTGCAGCTCTCTTACCTGATGGCTTCCTCTGATAAGTCCGTTTACATTTATTCTGAGCACACTGCTTCTTTTTCTGTGAGCTGGAGGATTTACCTGTCTTCTGTTTTGTATGTGCAGAAGAAGGAACAGAGACTGAGGAACTGGGCTGTTCAAGCTCCAAAGCGCTAGCACTTGATGTGGGAATTTCAGTTGTCTCAACTTGAGCATTTTGTTGCCTTTTTCTGTTACTCTGTACACGCCTACTTTTTGGTGGTTCTTCTTCTTCTTCTTCTTCTTCTTCTTCTTCTTCTTCTTCTTCTTCTTCTTCTTCTGCTGCTGCTTCTTCTTCTTCCTCTTCTTCCTCTGCTTCTTCTGCTTCTACTTCTGCTTCTTCTGCTTCTGCTTCTTCTGTTTCTGCTTCTGCTTCTTCTGCTTCTTCTTCTTCCTCTTCCTCTTCATCTTCATCTTCATCTTCATCTTCATCTTCATCTTCTTCTTCAGTTATTTTTCTCTTCAATGGACACTTCTTACCATTGGTCTGAGTTGCATGGCTGATTCTGAATGCCAGGCTCTGAGGAATCTGAGGCTTCTCCTTTTTAAGAAAATTTGCTGTTGCAGGACAGTAACAGTCTGGATTATCTATGGCAACTGAAACGCCATCAGTATCTGCAGTTTCCCCTGCAACATGTGGGCATGGAAGAGTCTGAACAGATGCAGTCTTCTGATTAGAGGTGGGCTGGGTAGTCTTGGTTCCTTTCTTGGTTGAATAGTACTTGCGAGAGCGACGACGGTAAGGACCCCTCCTACGTCTCTTCCTAACGCAGTTGGTTTTGTTGTTACCGCCTTGCACTTTCTGAGGCCGTGTTTGTTCCACAGTTGAAGGAGACACAGGAGGCAAAACTTCAAGGTCTGGCTCACTAGGATCATCTTCTATGACCACTGGTTCTTCATCCATGTTCTTCACAGGAGCACCCCCAGAACCAGAGTTGGACAGATCCTGGTTTTCGTCTGCATCAAAACTGATCTTCTTCCGTGGGTGCATTTTCCTCACAGTCTGCCGCCGCCGCTTGGTGCCAGCCTGAACTGAGGGACTATGTTCAAATGCTACCTGAGAACTGTAAGATGTGCCACTCCTGATTGCTGGATCTGCACATTTTTGCTTCAAAGGGTTTTCTGCATCAACTGGGTCAAGGATCACCAACTCAGCAAAGGTAGCACAGTCTACTGCAGAATCACTACTGGGGTCACAGCTCTTATCATTTAGTTCAGTACAGTTTGGATCTTTCCAAAGACTGTCTTCACTGTCTGGTTTCTGAGAGGTGCCTTCAAAATAAAAATTTCCTTCAGGACCATCGGACCCACGGCTCTCATCTCCTGAGGGAAAATATTCTTGAGTAGGCTCCTGTGACTGGTAGGACAAAGACAGA
The DNA here is from genome assembly GCA_004027595.1 of Dinomys branickii. NCBI lineage: Eukaryota > Metazoa > Chordata > Mammalia > Rodentia > Dinomyidae > Dinomys > Dinomys branickii. The sequence goes on along the minus strand of PVLD010014017.1, from coordinate 42,796 downwards.
TTATAGGCATTGGTGGTAATATCTACTATGCAACCACAGGCCTGGCAAATGCAGTTTCCCAGAGTAATACAGTCATTGTTCCGGTTTATTATTCTGAAAGTCTTTGTGGATTGGTCTGTTGCTGATTCAGAAGAGTCTTCATATGTTAACTCAGAACCACAAAAGTGACAGTAGCTCTTTCCCACCTGAAAGGATTCTTCATTCATATGCCTGGTTTCTTCCATGGTGAACTGAGGTGGGTCATCAGGATCACAAATTACTTCACGGTCACAGTCAATATCACTGACCCCTATATCCACAAACTCTACCTCTGGAGAATCAGCTTCTCCATCTGAGGACAGTGACTGGTCCACTATTATTTGAAAAGAGACATCAGAATCACACATCATTTCAGAATCACTAAGTTCAGAGGCCTTTTCTTCCATGTCCAAACGCCCACTGTTCTGAAAGCTTGTTTCATTACAAGCCACCTGAGACGGATCAACTTCCGACAGCAGATGAATACCAGAATCACATTGTATTTCAGAACAACAGGCTTTACTGCTCTCATTTTCTAGGTCATTACAATCTTCCTTCTCCACATCTACTTCTTGGGCAAACACATAAGAAGGATCAACCACAAATTGGACAGGAACATCAGAATTATAACCAGCTTCAAAACCAACTACTCTGTAGCTCTTACCCTCCAAGTAAACATGCCCATCCCTCAGATTCATTTCTTGAACAGTTTTTTGAAGCTGGCCAGGCACTGACTGACAAAGTACATTGGAATCGAAACTTGTGCTGGGATGAGGATCACTGCTATTCATTTCCAAATTGGCGTGCTTCTCTTCCAAACTCTGTGGTTGCTGAATGATTGACCGAAGAGGGACATTTGAAATATAAATTATTTCAGAACCATCAGGTTCATAGCCCTTACCGAGATAAACATGTCCCTTCCTCGGAAGATTTGCTTCTTTAATCAGCTCTTGAATTTTATTAGTCACAGACTGAGAGAGTTCAGTAGAGTCAGAATTTATGTTAGAACCAGTAAGTTCACCATTCTCATCTTGCAAGTCAAGATGCTTTCCCCAAGATTTCACCTCTTGCATGACTTTGGTTTGGCCAGTACCAGGCTGAAGGACAACAGAATCACGTGTAATTTCAAAACTCTCAGCTGCACCCCTATTACTTTCAATGTCAACACCTTCACTGTTCCCAGGGGTTGTTTCTTTCCCTGTTTCCCCCAGCTGGTTAGTCACTGGTTGGACAGAGGCATCAGAAACACAGTTTCCCTCAGAGTCGCCAGACTGATCAGGCTGACCTTTTTTCTTTGACTTCTCAACAGCTATGTAAGATTCATCAGCTATTGCCTGAACCAAAAAATCCGAATCCAAATTCATTTCAGAAAAAATACTTTGGATTTTATTTCCCAAGCACACTTGACCTTCTTTCCCCCAGATTATGAACTGATCAGCTACTCCAGGTTGATCAGCTGCAGATGTAAGAAGAGTATCAGAATTATATACTGCTTTTGAGCAACTAGGTTCACCTATCTTACTTTGCAGGTTGACAGTCTCTTCCTTCCACAGATTTAGTCTGCTAATCACTTTGCAATATTGCTCAGGCAATAAATGAAGATGCTCAACAGAATGGAAACTTATTTTAGAGTCACTAGGTTTGCTGCTTTTGTCTGTCTCAACATGTTTTTTCTTGAAAAAGATCAGGTGGGCTTGGTCAGAGGCTGAACGAAGAGAGCCAGTAACATCTGCATTTGCTTCCAAACCTCTCCACTGAGAACTTTCATCTGGGTGAAAAAAGTCCTCCTGCCAAACCTCTAGTGGAGGGGATTTAGGCATTGACCAAGGAAAATCATCAGAATTCAAAATCAGTTCAGAGTCACCATAATAATCAGTCTTCTTTTCAATATGTTTCTTCTTTTCTTTTCTTTTACGAGGTACTTCAGGTTCTGTTACTGGACAGTCAGGGACATTAGGCTTTATTTCAGAGGCATTAAATTCAGCATTTTTGCCTTGAAGATCAGCTTGTTTTTCTTTGTGAAGCTGCATACTTTCAACAACCACTTGAGGCTTGGAAGTCACTGATGGAGGGATGTCAGAATCCATCTGGGTTCCAGAAACACTGGTTTGGTTATGCTGCCTTTTTAAGTATTCACAGAACTCTCTCTGAAAGTTTCTGTCATCAGCAAGATCTTCAGAATGTCCAGAAGTTGAATGAAAAATACTATGATTCAAATTTAGCTCAGAATCAGTAGGTTTGTTTTCCTTGTGTTTTAATTTTTGAGAACTTAGTTTTTTAATGGCTACTTCAGGAGGATTAGTCACTGAATGAAGAGGAGTGTAAAAATCAGAATTTATTTCAGAACCACTGGGCTTAGCATTCTTCCTTTCTAAGGGTATGTATTCTTTTTCCTGAATGATTACTTCTTTAACAGCTACTTCGGGTTGTTCTGTTCCTGAGTGAAGAGGAATATCAGAGTCAAAACTTATTTCAGAAACACAAGATTCATCACTTTCATTTTCCAGATCAAGAGGCTCTTCCTCATAAACAGCTACTTGAGGTTGGTCAGTTACTGAGCAAGTAGGAATATCAGAATCAAAAGTTAGGCCAGAAGTATTTGACTCAGAGCTCTCCTCTTCCAGGTTAAATGGATCTTCTTCTAGTCTTTCGACATCCAGCTGAGATCGCTCAGAAATTGACAGAAGAGGGGAATTGGAATCAAATGTCAGCTCAGAACTGGAGTACTCACTGCTCTTGGTTTCCATGTCAACATTTAACTCTTTAAGGTTTATTTCACCTAAATCCCCTTCAAGTTCATCATTAGCTGAATGATAAAGATGATCATGAGACTCAAAACTTAGGTCAGAAATGCTAGGTTGAACACTCTTATTTTCTAAGTCAACGTCTACAGCCTGAGAGTTTACTTCTTCCACTGCCACTTGAGATTCATCAGTCACTATGTCAGGATCGTAAGACTCACAGTTCATATCCACAAGGCCAGCATTCTTCTTTTTCAGAAGCTTTTTTCTTCCAACATCTCTCTCGGGTTGATAAGACACTGCCTCAAGAGAAACACCACAAGCGAGATGTGGTGTGGCACTGCTTAGTTTACATTTCTTATCTTTGAGCTGAACAGGTCTACCTTCCTGGTTTCCTTCTGTAACCATCGGTTGGGGATGGTCAACTCCCGACTGAGGCAAGCCATCATTGTCGGAACTTGATGTGGAGTAACTTGATTTGCAGCTCTTATCCACCAGCCAAGTGTGAGGTTTCACATGCTGTTTCTTTTTTGTGACATCCACTGGGGGCTTCTCAATTACTGATTCATGTGAGGCTGCAGAAGCAGCACTTCCTTTGGAGCTGCCAGATCCACAGCTCTTATCAACCAAATTGATGGGAACCCCTTTGGGGAAGATTGCATCTCTGTCAGGCTGTTGCAAGTTGATGTCAGTTGGCCCTGCTGAGTTATTGCAATCAAAATTTATTTCTGAGCCACTGGAATCATAGCTTTCATCAACAAGGCTTACGCGTGTTGCTTTCGGAGGGCTTTCTTCTTTGACAATCACTTCGGATTGGTTGGCAACCCCCTGAAGGGGATCATCACACTCCTCCTCCAAGTTTATTTCCGAATCACAAGCTCTGTTACTCTGGTACTGTGAAGTGGTCTGTGTGCCCTCTGACACACTTTCTTTCCTGGTAGTCATGTCAGGTAGGTGAGATGTTGAAGGAGAAGAGGAGCTATAATCAAAATTCGTTCTGGAACTTCGAGATCCATACTTCTTGTCTTCACGGCCACCTTGTTTCCCTTTCCAGAGCTGCAGCTTTTGTACAGCCTTGCGGGCTGGGACAGGTGCTGACTGCAGAGAGCTGTAATCGGGCTTCACGTGAGCACTCACTGAGCCCTTCTGTTTCGGAATTGCTGGCTTGCTGTGAACCAGATGCTTTTCTTCCTGGGTGCAGCTCCTCTGTGATGGGAACTCCCCATGGTGCTTTGGAATGTCACCTTCCGAGATTCGTTTGGCAGGTGGCTCATCAGGCTTTCTCAGCTTTGCAACTGGGTTTACTGCTACTTTAGAAGAAGGCTTCACTCTGTCAGAACTCTTAGTATCCTTCACTTCGTGGAATTTAGAGGCCTGTGATGAAGTTTCACCCTGACATTTTACATCTTTCTGGTAAAGCAACTTATCATTTAAATTTACACGTACAGATTTTTTGTTTGACTCTTTAGGAAACCCAGAGGCAACTAAAGAAGTTTCTGGATGGCATGATGGCATACCGTTTTTAGGGCCCTCATCTAGCTGCTCAACTTGGTCAACTTTGCTTGGGTTACGTTTCTTAAGTGACTCTGAACGGATTGCTAGTGGTATCCTACTAGTACTCGCAGCAACGGGTCTAGTACTCACAGCAACTGGCCTAGTACTCTCAGAAACTGGACGAGCACTCTCAGAAACGGGTCCGGTACTCACAGCAACGGGTCTAGGCAAACAGCTGGCAGGAGGAGCATTAAAAATCACAGAAGGACGCATTACACTTTTCCCATTATTGGAAGCATGACCGATATCTACTAGATTGATTTTTCTCACACCAATCTCAATTTCATTAAGCTCTATAGACTGCTGCTGTCCCTGCTCTAGTTTTTGAATAACTGATGGTCGAACAAAAACCTCCTCTGCAGAGCTCTGAGAGACACCGGGACGAGCATGTGACTCCTCAACAGATTCAGAACTCTCGGAGCTTATTTCTTCAACTTCATCCACGTGAATCACATCAGCTGAGGTGGACGGTGTAGGCATCTCCTGCCGTGGTCTAAAAAGAAAGGAGAAAAGCCAATAAAGATATTCTGTTACTGAGTTAAGATGCACGATCCATGTTATTTTCTTTCCATGCTGGGCACTCCTGACAGGGCAGAGAATGAAAAGGATGACTGCAGACTGTATGTTCTGTTTCCTTTGGGAAGGCGGCCAGTGTGAAAGAGGAAAGTAACTCTACCAATTGTTCCCTAATAAACCCAAATGGCTCCTAAATATGAGCAAATGCAAAGGAAATCATATACGTAGTGTTTTTCTGTTATCAGAATAGTAAATAGCAAAAAGTTGGACTGACACAAGTTACTTGACCGTGTATGCTCCAGATTCCACTTCTGAAAAAGCGGAATGGTCTCCCTCAGGAGACAATTCAGATGAGTAAATTGGTAAATATACCAAAAACATTAAAAAGAAGAAAGAGGCAGGCGTGGTGGCGCACGCCTGTAATCCCAGCACTCGGGAGGCTGAGGCAGGAGGATCATTGAGAGTTCGTTCAAGAGGAGCCTGGGCTACAAAGTGAGCTCAAAGCCAGCCTCAACTGCATAAGCGAGACCCTGTTAGCTGTATTCCTGTACATTTCTCATTATACACGAAATAAACCCAAAGGGGAATTACTAGGTTAGAGTATGTGTGCATTTATTCAATTCAGGAGACAGGACAACTCTGCACACTTGTCAGCTTGGATTCGATTCCAGACCAGAAACAGAGTATTAGTGGGACCACTGACAACATTTTAAAATATTTAATAATGCGATATTGATTCAATTTCCTACTTTCAACCATTGGATTGTGGTTATTTTAGGCTTAATATTTCAACTTAATAAATAGGACACATAACAACCATGCTCATTGTTGTGGAGGGTGTGTACAGAACACATCTTAACTCATTTTTTGTCCTCTTCCCCTCCCCTCCCTCCAAACTTTTTTCCCCTCTTCATGTACAAAAGCTCTACTTCCATATTTTTTCCTTCAAGTCATTTTTCCCCTTTCCTTGCCCCAACATTTCACTTCAGAGCACTGGTGTAGCTCAGTGCGGCTCCACTGGCCAACATGCAAAAGGTCCCAGGTCCACTCTCCAGCATCTCATAAGAAGAAAAACAAATCACTTACTCTTGCTTGATTTGAAGATTAACGTAAAGACGTTTTGGAATGTGAACGCAAATACAAAGTGTAACAGAACCCCACAGAGTGTTATTCCGCAGGGCTCCCTTACCTGCTGCCTTGGGAGCTGGACGGGTGGTGCAGCCCCAAGTCTTGCAGGTAGCGCTCCATCAGACTGTCGCTGCTGAGTAATAGTCGTCTGTTCTCTCTGGTCACAGTCCTGTGCTGGGAGCTAAACAAATGCTATAAAGAAAAACAAGGAATATTTAAGAATGAATGCCGTTAATAGTGAGACTGTCACAAAACAGATTCATCTATGTATTACTGGGATAAGCATGACTCTCACTGAGTGCTCACTGCATAAGAACAGTGTCCTCTATGGACTTGGCACAAGCGAGCACAGAATACTGCCCTAAGATGTATACCTGAGAAACAGAAAACCCAGGACTTGAGTTTAACCCTAAAATTCATCCTCTTTTCACTACACTGTGCTAGCAATAGTGGTGTCTTTCTAAGCCATTATTTATAATTGAATAGTATGTTCAGGTGATGAAGAACTGAAATCCAGGTGCTAGTTTTTGACCACTATGATAAGCCTTGGAATTACTTCCCTCCTAGCTCACTCCAGAGATTTTCTCTAGGACTGTCTTAGCCCCATAACAACTGGGTCATGCCAATCTCCCCACTACCCAGTACCCATCAACAGTGCTAGACCGCCAGGAGCTAAAGGAAACAAGGGCACAAGGGAACAAATAGAGACTCAGTTAAAATAAACTTTGTCCTCTCTTGGCCAAGGCAGAAAGAAAAGAAATAATGTGTATAGAAAACTGTATTTTCATGAACTGCAGTAACCACACGATACAAATCCCAGAATTGTCAGTTCCTTTACAATTTCTGAATTGATGTGAAACATACAAAAATACAAAAATCAAATGCATACAATTCAATAAATTATCCTAAAATAAACACATCCATAGCCAGCTATCCATAAAAATCAGTAAGTACCTAGAAATCTAAAGTCCCACTCCAATTTAGTGTTCTTTCACCCTTCCCCCAAAAGTAACTGGTTTTTGTTTTGTTTTGTTCTTTGTGGTTTTGTGTACTGGGAATTGAACTCAGGACCTTGTGCTTGCTAGGCAGGCACCTGTGCCACTGAGCTATATCCCCAGCCCCCAAAAGTAACTGTTATACTGCCAAATTTGTGACAGCTTTCATATTTCATGGCCATCTGGATATCTTTTTTTATGATACATTTTTAGATAAATTTTCTTCCTGGTTTTTAGATAAATTTTCTCTTTCTTCCTGAGTTCTAGAAACTCCTTATTTATTCTGGACACAAGCTCTCCATTCAATTGTATACCTTATGAGTATCTTTCCCTTGGTAGCTTGTTCTTTCATTTTCTGAGTCATCTTTTGTTGTTTTCATGTAGAATAATTTTTTTCATGAAGAACTCCTTTTACTTTTTCCTTTAGGGAGGGTCAACTGGTGACAGATTCCCTTAATTTTTGTCTCCTGAAAGTTATTTTATTTCACCTTACTTTTAAAAGATATACTTAATGAGCAGAGAATTCTGGGTCAGCAGAATTGAAGTTAGAATATTGAAGTTTTCACCTCTACTGTGACTACAGTGTGTTTGGAGACAGAGTTTTCAGGAGGTGATTAAGGTTGAATAAAACTATAGGGCTAGGATCCTAATCAGGTAGGACTGTTGGCATTCTAAGAAGAGGAAGAAAAATCATTCCCTCTCTCTTCCAAGTATGAAAAAGAAGCCATCTACAAGCTAGGAAAAGAGCCTTGGCCAAAAAAAAATTAGATTTGATCTTATACTTCCTAGACTTTGAACCCACAGAATGAATTTTAGTTTCTTAATCTATCTAATCTATGATATATTATTATGGCTGCCTGAGCTGACTACTACACATTGTTAAACTAAAATAAGCCAAAGGAAAAAACACATATTTGTTTAACAGATACAGAAAAGAATTTGACAGAGTCTATACCCTTTCATTATAAAATACTCAACAATCTGGGAATGGAAGATTATTTTGTTAACCTAGTACGGTCATCTAGAATGAAACTGCACAACCCCACTTTCACCAATGGACAGATTATCCAGACAGAGAAGCACTGAAGAAGTGTCAGAGTTAAGCTCTACTGTGCACCAGCTATGTCCACCCCGCTGCCCATTGGCTGGACATGCTTAGTTTGCCTGGGACACAGAGTGAAGAGAAATTGCTGTAGGCTGCATATAAAAACATGTAAAGTATAATCAATGTATATTAAGTTGCAAGTATTTTTATTATAGCACTGGCCAAAACCAAAGGGCTACATGTAGAACGTATCTGTGACCAAATGGAACCCAGACATTTACAGAACATTTCACCCAATAACTCCGGAATCCATATTCTTCTCAACAGCACATGGAACATTTTGCAACATATTAGATCACAAAGTAAGTTTCAACAAATTCAAAATATCAAAATCAGCATATTTATCTCCTTTGACCAGAATGGAGATTAGTCAATTAAGAAAAGTAACTTTGGAAACTGTTCAAATACATAGAAATTAAGTAACATTCTCTTAAACAATAAGCCAATGAAGAAATCAAAAGGGAAATTTTAAAATATTCTAAAACAATTTAAAATTGAAACAAGGTATCAAGACCTATGGACAGCAAAAGCTGTTCAACAGGGAAATAGTAAGTACCAACATTTTTAGAAAAAGATTTAAAATTCAATGCAACTCAGGGAATAAGAAAACCAATAGCAAATCAAACCCACTGTAATGGGAGGAGATAAATAACAAAGATCAAAGCAAAAACAAATGATATATATACATTATATATTATATATAATATATATTATATAATATATTGCTATGTATTATATAATATATTATTATATATTACATATATTATATATACACACACATTATATTAGTTACAGTAACAAAGACACAAGAGGACTGAGCACATAGCTCAGTGGTACGGCACGGGGGAAAGAGGGATGCAAATAAAATCAGGAGACACTATAATTGCTATTACAGGGATACAAAAGGATTGTTAGGCATTATTATGAACCATAATATGCAAAAAAATTGGAAATCCTACAAACAAATGGGTCTTAAGATATATTCAACCTATTAAAATTAAACCATGGGGTCAGGGATATAGATCAGTGGCACAAGTGCCTGCCTGGAAAACGCAAGGTCCTGAGTTCAATTCCCTTCCCCATACCAAAAACAAAACAAAATAAAATTGAACCATGAGCTGGGCTGTAATTCCAGCACTCAGGAGACTGAGGCAGGAGGATCATCGCAAGTTCAAGACCAGCCTGGGCTACAAAGCAATCTCAAGGCCAACCTGGACTGCATAGGGAGACCCTGTCTTGAAAAGACAAAAAAAAAAAAAAAAAAAAAAAAAAAAAAAAAAAAAAAAAAAAAAAAAAAAAAAAAAAAAAAAAAAAAAAAAAAAAAAAAAAAAAAAAAAAAAAAAAAAAAAAAAAAAAAAAAAAAAAAAAAAAA
>PVLD010014017.1:0-33267 GCA_004027595.1 Dinomys branickii | reverse complement strand
TACAAAGATACCAAAATCAGACATGGATACAACAAAATTAAAGATATGTAAATACATGCAAAAATTCTCAACAAAATACTAAAGATCAGCTGGGTGTGGTGGTGCCTATCTGTAAGCCCAAGAGTCACTGAAGCAGAAGGATCACCGCAAGCTTAAGGCCAGTTAGGGCTACATAGTAAGTTCAAGTCCAGCCTCAAATTACAAAGCTAGACACCATCTCAAAAATAAAAAAGAACTAAAAATCAAATTGAACAGCACATAAAAAGAGTATACACCATGATCAGAGGAGATTTATTAAAGAATGTAAGGATGGCTCAACATACACAAAAAATAACACATCACACTCTGATGATATTATCATCTCAACACATGTAGGGAGCTCATGTGGTAACAGCATTTCCTTCATGATAAGAAACTTAATGGAATACACTTCACCACAACAAGGGCTGTTCACAACAAACTCATAGTCTACACCATACTGAATATCAGAAAGCTGTGATCTTTTCCTTTTAAGATCAGGAACAAGACAAGGCTGTTAACTTTGTTTGTTTGTTTATTTTTTGAGGCAGGGTCTCACTCTGTAATTGAGGCTGGCCTTGAACTCACTATGTAACCTGGGCTGGCCTCAAACTCACTGTGATCCTCCTGCCTCAGCCTCCTAAGTGCTGGGATTACAGGTGTGTGCCATGACCCTCAGCCAGAACTGTCAACTTTCACCACTCTCCTCTAATATAATATTGGAAGTGTAAGCCAGAGCACTAGGACAAGAACAAGAAATAGAGGACATCAAATAGGGGAGGAAACCGTCCAACTATTCCTATTTGAAGCCAACATAATTTTATATATGAAAAAATCTGAATATTCCATCAAAGGACTGTTAAATAAATTCATTATATAAATTCAGTATTATGTGACACAAAATCAACATAATAAGTAGCTTTTTTAATACACCAGTAACCAAACTGCCAAGAAAAATCAGGACAACAATCTCATTCATAATAGCTGTAAGAAATTAAGAATAATAACTAGGAAAAATTTAATCAAAGACATAAATGATCTCTACAATGAAAATTATAAAATATATTAGAATTAAATTGAAAAGTACATGCAAAAAAAATGGAAAGACAACTCATGTTCATGGATTGGAAGATGATTTTTTAAAGTATCTATACTATCTAACCTATATATTCAAGATAATTCTTAAATATAAATGACATTCTTCACAGAACTAGAAAAAATAATAAGAAAACTCATATGAAGCCAAAGATGACCCTGAGCACCTAAAGCAATCCTAAGCAAAAAGAACAAGGGTGAAAAAAAAGAACAAGGGTAGAGGGATCCAACTTTTGGGCCAGAGATGTAGCTCAGCAGCATAAGCACTTGCCTGGCAAGCCTGAGGTCATAAGTTCAATTCCTGAGTTTTTTATAATGGAGTACTACTCAGCCATAAGAAAGGATAAAGTGGAGTCTTTATAGGTAAATTGATGCAACTCAAGAACATACTCAGAAGTGAAATAAATCAGACCCATATGTGTAAATACTGTATTATCTCATTAGTGTGAAAAAACAAACAAGTAAATAAGATCCAAAATATACAACGGATATTGTGAATTGGGAAGTCACTGTTCAAAAGAAAAGACAAACTGTGACAGGAAAAGGGTAAATGAAGAAAGGAAAAAAATATATGTATATACCAGATAGTTAAGATTGTTACACAGCTAGTTTCTCTTAATTCATTAAAAGGGAAGTTTTGTACTAATATTGTATAGACAAGGTGTCATGCTTATATCTTCTACTCTGAATAACTATTTTTGTTTTGGGGCTTTTTTCTCTTTAAAAAAATTTTAAAAATCATAATGAGATATAGGCTCAGTCCAGTAATAATTATTATTATCAAAAAGACAAAAGTAACAACATAACAATGTGGTGATTCCTCAAAAAACTAGAAATAGAACTATGAAATGATCAAGCAATCCCACACTGGATATATACACAAAAGAAATAAAACCACATGTCAATGAGACACATATTTAGCAGCACTATTAACACTGTCAAAAAACTGAAATCAATTTAGATGTCCATCATAGAAATAGATAAAGAATATGTGGTATAATCTATAAAATGGAATATTATGCGGCCCTGAAAAAGGAAATTTATAAATTGCCATTTAGAGTGACACAGATGGAACTAGAGGACATTATGTGAAGTGAGATAAGGCAGAGAAAGAAAAAATACTGCATGTTCTCACACGTGGAAGCTAAAAATCTGATCTCATAAAAGTGAAGAGCAAATATCTGTTAATAAAACTTGAGAATGGTGTGAGGAGAAAAGAGAATGTTAACAGGTGCAGGAGTAGAGAGTACAGGAGGAGAGGAGGAACACCTTCGCATGTTGTGAGCACAGTTGGCTAATCATAGTTGGTGGCACTTAATTGTATACTTCAAAATAAATATAAGGGGATTTTGAATATTCCCAGTACAAAGAAATGATGATAAATGGTCTGAAGTGATGAATTACACTGTAATTACTACCAATTACAATGATCTGATCATGATACACTGTACATATGTATAGATATGTCACACTATTCCCCATAAATATGTATAATTGCTGTTTTTCCAAAGACTATGTGGTGTTAACATTCAGAGATATACAGACCAATGGGATAGAATTGAAAGTAAAGAAAACCTTACACTGATACTCTACTGATTTTTCAACAGATACCAAGACAATCAGCAGAGGAAAGGATAGTTTTTAATGGTGTTAGGATTACTGGATTATCAAATGCAAAATAAAGTGAACTCCTATCTCACACCATGCACAAAAACTAACTCAAAATGGACAAAAGACCTAAGCATGGGCACAAATGTTCATGAACTCGAATTAGGCAATATTTCTGATATCAAGCAACAAAAGAAATAGTAAATTCAATTTTTAAAATTTAAACTTTTATACATTAAAGCATATTTCAAGAAAATAGAAAGACAACCCACAGAATGTATTTAAAAATCTTATAGCTCATAAAAATTTAGTGCCTGAATATATAAAAGACTTACAACTCAACCACAAAACTTAATTTAAAAATAGGCACAAATACCAGAAAAAGGGCTCAGGATTTGAATGGGTATTTGTCCAAAGAAGATATACAAATAGATAACAAGCACATGAAAGGATTCCCAATGATATTAGGAAAATATAAATCAGAGGCATCACAGAGATGTCATTTTGTAGTCACTACCCAGCACTTGGGTGGCTGAGGCAGGAGGATCTCTGCAAGTTCAAGACCAGCCTCAGCTACAAAGTGAGCTCAAGGCCAGCCTGAACTGCATAGGGAGACCTTGTCTCAAAAAGACAAAAAAAGGAAGGAAGGAAGGAAGGAAGGAAGGGAGGGAGGGAGGGAGGGAGGGAGAGAGAGAGAGAGAGAGAGAGAGAGAGAGAGAGAGAGAGAGAGAGAGAGAGAGAGAAAGAGAGAAAGAAAGAAAGAAAGAAAGAAAGAAAGAAAGAAAGAAAGAAAGAAAGAAAGAAAGAAAGAAAGAAAGAAAGAAAGAAAGAAAGAAAGAAAGGAAAACAAGCCAGGCGTGGGTGTCATATTCCTATAATCCCAGTACTGGGGAGTTTGAGTCAGGAAGATTGTTGTGAGTTCGAGGCCAGTCTCAGCTAGAAAGTGAGCTCAAGGCCAGCCTGAACTGCATAGGGAGATCTTGTCTCAAAAAGACAAGAAAGAAAGAAAGAAAGAAAAGCAAACAAGCCAGGCGTGGTGACACATACCTGTAATCCCAGTACTCGGGAGGCTGAGGCAGGAAGATTGTTGTGAGTTCGAGGCCAGCCTCAGCTACAAAGTGAGCTCAAGGCCAGCCTGAACTGCATAGGGAGACCCTGTCTCAGAAAGCCAACAGGAAGAAAGAAAGAAAGAAAGAAGGAAAACAGCAAGTGCTGGTAAGAATGAGGACAAATTGGAACCCTCAGACACGGCTGATGGTAACAAAATAGTGACCCAGTTTGGAAAACAGTGAGGCAGTTCCTCAAAAAACTTAAACACAGTTACCCTACGTCCCAACAATTCAACTCCTACATACATACCCACAAGAACTAGAAATCTATGTCCACACAAAAACCTATACAATAATATCCATAGCAACAATACTCGCAGTGGCCAAAAAAGTAAAAGCAACATGAACACCCAATTTTTGAATGAATAAACAAAATGTGGTATTATTTTTACAATGGAATGTCACTTAGCCATAGAAAAGAATGGGGTAGTATATATGGATGAACCTCAGAAACATTATGCTAAGTGAAAAAAGTCTAGACACAAAAGGTCACATAGTGTATGATTCAGTTTATATGAAATATCCAGTCCAGTCACAGTTATTGGACAGAAAATATATTCGTGGCTGCCAGAGGTTAGGGGTAGATGTACACAGCAACAAGGGCTTTGGGTTTCCTTAACTAGGGCCATGAAAATGTTCTGTAATTAAACAGCACGCCACTTTGTGCATACACTAAAATCTCCGAATTTCAAACTTTAAAAGGGGTGAAGTTTAGGGTGTAAGAATTATGTTAATAAAAAATTTGAAAGAATCTTCACACCAACTCTTCTCCCTAATAGCAGCCACTATGCTCCCTCTAAAGTACAGGTCCTGCTGCTCAGAATCCTGAGATGTGTTCTCACCTACATGGGATAAAATTCAAAGTCCTTACACCTTTACCTACAAGGTCTCACCGAATCTAGCTCTCTGACTTCACCTATTACAGATGTTCCCCGTTTAATGACCTCCCTGTTTAACAACCACTCAGGCTGTCAGCCAAGGGGCGCTGTTCAGACTTAGAAGCCGCCGCTCAGATGGGAGACCCGCATTCAGACTTAAGGCACAGGAGTGCAGAGCAGCGCTGAAGTACGGTGGTTTCTGCGGTGCACCAGTAAAATTCTGCTGGTTTTACTGCACCACACAGCACAGTAGCTTTACGTTGTCACACATTATAAGCCTGCGTGTAAGAGTCACGCAAATACAAGCAAGGTCATCCAGTTGGGATTTCCTTTGACCATTTCTTTGTTCTGAAAACTGTAATGTATACTGTATACAGTTCCTCATGCAGCGACCCATTCACTAGTCACAGGAACGGACCTTGGTCATTAAATAAGGAGTATCTGCGCTTGCCCCTGTCTGCCACCTCCCTCGCAGCTACACCCTTCTGTCCCCTCTGTCCTCACTTTCTGCCCCCTGCCTAGATACGCTTACTCATCTATGTGCAAGGCTGGCAACAAGCTTCACCCAAATCTCATCCCAAATGGCCCTTTCTTTTAAAAGGCCTCAGCTGGCCACTAAAATAACACTCGCTTCTGTTTTATTTTTCTTATAAATGTATCATAATCTAACATATTATTGAAAATATTGAAAGCCAGGAGTGGTAGCACACGCCTACAATCCCAGCACTCGGGAGTCTGAGGCAGGAGGATTGTTGCAAGTTCAAGGCCAGCCTGGGCTACACAGTGAACTCAAAGGCCAGCCTGAACTGCACAGCAAGGCCCTGTCTCAAATAGACAAAAAAAAAAAAATTATGTACTGAATCTATATGATTATGTGTTCTGCGTCTTTCCGCACTAGAATGTAAGCTCCACAAGAAAGCTTAGTTTTTTATACACCTAGCTATTTGTAAGAGTATATGTAAAGTAGTGCATTCTCAATACAATCTGTTCAACGAGTGGATAAATGAATGTAATAAAAGGTAAAAGAAAAGAAATGGCTAAGGTCCTCTGAGGTACGATTGGTCGCATCAGCAGGAACCTCTCACCTGCTCCAGGTTGGCGTAGGTGACACGGCAGTAGCTGCAGTAGCCTTTGCCCCTATGCATCGTGACTAATCAAGGACAGACAGCAGCTGTCCTCCAGCAATCACACTGCAAGAAAGGAACAGGGGCCGAGAGCTCAGTGACTCCTTCCTGCTGCGGGAAAGATGGCTCAGAAATTCGTTCCTATTCCTGACAGGAAAGACACGGAAAACAGCCATGCACTTCTCCGTCCATCAGCAAGCCTGGCGACGTGTATAATGAAGCCTCTGCCCAAACAGCAACGGTTAGCAGTATTTGGAAAATTAAAGAACTCAATTTCTTACCGGTTTTCTAATAACCTGCTAGAGTTATTAGGCATTGATTCAGTAATGAAGAACACAGTCCTCAATTTGTAAAGGCTAATTACTACTTCCAACATATTACTATTGTATGGTTAGCATCCTTTTATGCAGCTCTTTAATTTTCCTATGACGTTTCTGTACAAAACTCCAGGTTATCTGAATTCGCAGTGTCACAGTAACATCAAATTCTCCATCGCGAGAGTAAAGTTATCACATGGCAGCACCTACTCAGCTCACAAGACCCAGAATTTAGACTAGAGTGGTGCCTCAGTACACAAACGTAACTCTTTCTGTGAGTCAATGACAGACTGAATGCAGCAAGATCTGAATCAAATTCAATGGTTAGGTTCAACGTCAATCTTGTGGGGAAATTTGATTCACTTCTTGTCCAATTTGGTCTTTGACTAGAATCGTGGAAAGAATTAAATTCATGAACTGAAGCATCACAAAGTTGCTAAAAATCTGATTAACAACTAAATTAGTCTCAGGAAACACCAACTATTACTCTCCCGAAACCACATAAACCACATAAATATTAGGAATTTTTTCCAACTAGTGTGCTGAAATTTCTTGATAAATAGTTTCCTACCACCTAAAACCATAATCCTTCAACATTACATTTTGAAGAGTTTTAAACTAGGCAGAATGCCAGCATCACTCCAAAGCGTTCTGCATTCACAGAGCTGAGTTAGAGTCTAGGATTCAGAATTTCAAAACTTTCCGAAGAAATTTTGATGCACAGACAATTTTTTTATTAGCTGATATAATAAACATTATTGTGTGTATGTGTGTATAATATATATATTATACATACATATAATTAAGTGAAAAAAATTAATTCATTTTTTATTGGTTTGTTAAAATGAAAATAGAACTGCAAATAATTTTGTCAGGTTTTAAATTCTAATAATTTAAATAATCTTGTCTGTTAGAATCATTCTATAATGTGTAATGAGTCCTTCTAAATGAGATTATTCTGCAACAGAAAAAGGTTTTCTCTATTTCTTTTTTTTCTTTTTCTTTTTTTTTTTTTTTTGAGACAGACTCTCACTAGGCAGTTAAGGCTGACCTTAACCTCACTGTGTAGCTGAGGCTGGCCTCGAACTCACAGCAATCCTCGAATACAGGTATGTGTCACCACGGGAGGTTTAAAAGTTTAAGTATTAAAATCGATCTGAAAACTGAAATGACACTTAAAACTAGTTAAGATGAGAATACAAAACCTTCAAATCAAAATTACAAAGTAACATTCACTTACCAATGAGTTTAATGAGAACATTTGACTTCTTGACTTCCCACGTTTATGGGGAAAATTAGTTAAACCAGCCCTTGAAATAATGCATATAAAATTATTTAAAAGGTGGCCTTTCTTCCACTAATTTGCTACATGTATTAATCTGAAGCAACGAAATAAGGCCAAGTTTATAAGCTATATTTATAAATAGGGTAATTTTTTAGACTAAGAGAATCCTAGATCTTAAACCTAAATTTTGAACATCATAAAATAACAAACTTTTCAACAATATTCTGAAAATATAATGAAAACACTGAATGAAAGGCAAAACAAAAATGAACTAAGCCAGGTGTGGTGGCTCGTGGCTGAAATCCCAGCACTCAGGAGGCAGAGGCAGCAGGAGGATCACTGCGAGTTCGGGGCCAGCCTGGGCTACATAGGGAGATCCTGTCTCAAAAAAAAAAAAAAAATGTAATCTCACACCCAGAAAAATTAAACACTAACCCTTAGGGCCTTTAAACTCTAAGGCATGATTATCTGCGATTCAGGTCGCCTCTCCTGCTGCAATGGCAATGAGTTACAAGGAATCAGAAGTACATATTAGTATTTTTTAAAATTCACATTTCAGAACTCCACCTAAAAGTTACCAAATCAAATCCCCCTGGGTGGGGGAGAAAGCCCAGACACATGTATATTATGCAGTGTGTAAAGCGTTCCAAGGGATTCGAAGCTGATCCAATAACCTAAGTGATCATTTTTAATGAATAATAAAATTCTTCCTTATTAAAAGGCTCATTTCTTCATGGCCAGGGATTATATTACTTTGCCTGACCTTTTGCAAACTCTGAATTCCATTTTTTACAAAGTAACAAATGATTTACCTTGAGCTGAAAAAAGCAGGTACTTTGTCAAATGGATGAGATCCCGCAAACATCTGCAAATTAAAATAAAACAATGTTTTTTAAGTCACACAAGTATCTACCATTAATCAAACAAATACCTCATATTAAAAATTGAAGAGTAACACAATTATGCTTCCAGTAATGGAAAACAGTACTTTAGAACACAGAACAAGTTACATATTATACTATGACTCATTTAATATTAAAATGCAACCTCCTAACTACGGTGCTGTATTCTGCAGCACAGTGGCTCTGCTGCCCCTCTAATCCACCGTCAGATGCTTTAGATTTCTAAGTTCCAGGAGCAACTTCTGTGAAAGAATATAAGGCACAACTGTATCTCTGATAAGATTAAGGACAAAAATGTTATCAAACCCAAAATAAATCAGAAACTCTTAAAAGAATATTTGTGTGAGATTAAAGTTCGGGTCCTGGAC
Source organism: Dinomys branickii (assembly GCA_004027595.1). Taxonomy (NCBI): domain Eukaryota; kingdom Metazoa; phylum Chordata; class Mammalia; order Rodentia; family Dinomyidae; genus Dinomys; species Dinomys branickii. Next base: position 24,563 of record PVLD010014017.1, on the reverse strand, counting down.
TAATGATCCAAACTCTCAAGCTACTGTATTAATTTTAATTAAAAATATTGTCAGTTCTTTACCATCCATCTGTATCAATGAACAATAACACAGAAGGATCAGTGGGGTTTTTTTCCCTGCTTCACATTGTTGCGGGCGAAATGTTTTTCCTAGGATCATTGATTGCAAATATTTCTAATACTTGAGCTCAAAAAAACCAGTCACAATTTTTTAATTAAAGCATAATTTTTCAGCACCTCCTCTGTGCAGAGCTCTGCACTAGGAGCTAAAAGGAATTGACGTAAAGATGAGACAAGCTTTCTTGCCATCTAGAAGTTTAAAATGGAACCGGAAAATGAACACAAAGGTATGAAGTAGAATCTTAGAAACATGTAAAAAAACAAGCTGCCTAGCACCCATGAGGCTGTGGATTTGATCCCCAGCACTGCAATAACAAGAAGAAGAAGAAGAACTAATGGGTTCATTTGTACAGCTCCATTTTAGCTGGAGTACCCAGACATCAAATTAGATATGGTTTTCGTTTTGGTTTTGACCTGAGGTATTGAACCCAGGGTCTTTGCACTGAGTTACATCCCTAAACCATTTTTAATTTTTTTTTATTTTGAGACTTAGTGATTTTGGTAAACCCTAAATTGCAAAGTCTGAGCCCTGATCATGCCTCAGCCTCCCAGGTACTGGGATTACAAGGGTGAGCCATCATGCCCCCCAGTGGATATGGTTTTTTTTTTTTTTTACCAGGTTTTAGAAAATGGCATTTGCTTACACAAATGTCAGGAAAGATAGCCTGAGAAACAAACAAATACGGGCTCAAAAGCAAGAAAACCTGGACATGGTAAATGTACAAGTTTGGCTGAATCTAACATTTCATTTAAGAATTAAGGGGTAATAAAGCAGGGAAGGTAGACTGCGTGTTGACATAGCAGGATTCAAAAGCACACTAAGAAATTCAGATGTCTAAATCAGAATTGGTTTTTGGAAACAGGTATACTCAAAGAGTGCTTTAAGAAAATTCTGGAACAATGGTTTCCTCCTATGGAAAGGACAGTTTCAAAGGGCAAGAGATGTAACTGGGAAGCTACTCACCACCATTTCCTAGTATCCTAGTAAATTGGTTAAGAATTAAACACCCATATTCAATAAGTCAGTATCCTTTATAGCAAAATCTCATTTGAAAAAGGAAAATACACATTTTAATTTTTAAATTGTTTTAATTTTAAGTGACTCATTATAAAAACAAAGCACAGTTATAGTACTATTATAAAAACAAAGAAATAAGGAGTGCGAATAGCAATAACCCTACCAGCCATTCATTAACATCCGTCATTGTTCTAAACATCCTTTGATAAAAATGGGATAGTACTACACGCACCATTCTATTCCAGCTTCTCAGTCTGCCTGTAAAGTATAGGGCATCACATATAATTCCAAACCCGCATGTCTAACTGCGCAATGATGCAGTTTTTGCATCTTGTCAAGATAAGGTAAAATCCCTTTTCTTTGATCAGAGCCAGCTGGTGAGTCAATAATTTTAAAATTATACACACACAACTTTAATATTTAAATGTGAAACATATACTATCTACATATGTTTAAAATTGAAATGGACTTTTTTCTTCATTGCTTAAGGCTTTTTTTTTTTTTTTGTGGGCAGATTACAGTTCCAAATCATGTTTTTCATAAACCACAGCATAATTCACCCTCAGCATTTTAATTTTTGTTACTCTTAAGCAGAAAAAGAGCCTAAAGACATTTTCAAATCTGAAAGCAAATTTATGATTATTGTTTAAGATTTTCTTTTCCCCAATCCCTTACAATTGTCACACCCAGTTAGAAATGAAAGCCCCCCACCCTTTTTGTTGAAGGCCAAAGCATCACATTTATTTTTCTTAAAAATTGTGACGCTATTTTTTAAATGATAATGTTCACTCTTATCTCACTGCTTTTTTGTAACAGTTAAAATTGCATAAACCCGCATGGGACAAGAGCAGAGAGATAGCTGAACTGCCTGAGGCTGTTTCGTTTTGTTTTATTTTGTTTTAAGAAGACTGTATTTCTTGCACATCGAGGTCCGCACCAGATTCTGTGGAGATAATTTTAGGGCTGTACTATATGCTCCTCAAGCTGACTCCTGTGGCAGTGGAATAAGAGATAACAGAATCCAGAATACTCAGGAAATATTTTTCAATTGTTGGACAATGGCAAAACCAACTTACTAGAAAAGAAGCAAAGACAACGGAAGGGCTCTTGATTTTTTTTAATGAAACAATCTAAATTATCTAACTGTAAGTAAAACACTGAGAAGTAATCACAAAATAATGGCCAAACGATATACACAAAGACCACGCTAATTCAGGGTCAGTTCTGCGGTACAACGCTATTAACTAATTTTCAAATTTTCTTTCTTTCCTCTTTTTTCGTTTTTGTGCAATTATCCACATTCTGCGCGCCCTTCTCCACGGCCAGCATCCTACACACCTCCAGTCAGCCTTAATCAAATAATAATCACTAGTACTCACTGAGTACTTAATTTGAGCCTGGCATCCTGTCCACGGCTTCATACGCACACCTCATTTAAACACCCAACGATCTTAAAAGGTAAGAGGCAAGAGAATTCACACTTAGCAAATCAGGAAACTGAGGCTTCGAAAGAAAAGATTATCATGTTCAGGGTTCATTCACATCAAGAGCCCGTGCAGCAGGTCAAATCTGAATTGTTTATGCTTTAATCTCTGAACTCCTATGAACGTTTCTGTATTTTCAGAAATACTAATTAGTCATTGGACTATTAGGTAAAAACAAATAACCAGGCCCCTAATTTGGTGCCATAAACAACGTCACTGGAAAAACACAAAAAAAGGTAGGACTAACAGTTGCTCATTGCGTAATTGCTGCCAGCTCTATACCTAGCATTAACGCTGCAAATGTATCTAGCACGACGTCGCAAAAAACAGTACCTGTTATTTACAGCCCAACACACACACACGGGCATACATACGCATACGCACGGCCACATACGCACAGTTAAAACAAGATTTCATAAAACAATACCCTCGCTCCGTGGGTTCAGGTGTATTCTCTAGCGTCTTCGATTTCCCTTTCTAAAAATACGAGTCATTGATTTTCATCCCAAACTCACAGGATGAAAAATCGCAATCTGCAAAACACTACCTCAAATTGTTCTCTGAGTAAACAATATTTTATAGAAACCAGTTGCTACCCCGAATCCAGCTTTTCTCCAGCCAATCGGGCGCCCACTGCAGTGATACGTAATCAAAGCTTTAACGAGTTTCTCCCGAGCCTTCTCTGGTTTCCAATGATACAGAAAAACTCCATCAATAGGTTAAGTGAAAAAATCGGAAAATGAACCCCCCGCTCACGGGGCACACTTACACACGCATGCACTCATCAAAGCGAAGGGAAAGACACCTGTGAAATTCACCGATTCTGCTCTGCGCCAGTCCCTCTCTGTCCCTCCGCCGCCTCGCCGCCTCCCCAGAGTAAACAACTGCAGTAAAATAAACCCGAAAAAGGATGCTTCCCCTCGGGTCGAGCCGCGTCGGCCCCTCGCGAGCCGCAGGCGCCCAGGTGACCGCGGGACCCGCAGGGCTTCCCCGAGCACGGGCGCGGGCACCGGCATCACATTTGCACAACTGTTGCACGACGGCGGTCAGCGATCAGCCGCACACACTCGCGCGCGCACACACACACTCGGACGCTCCCCCAAAAAGTGCATTCGTCACCGAGCCGGGAGTCCGGATCCCGGCCCGCGGGACCCCGCGGGTGTGCCCAGGTGGCTCGCGATCGCGACCCGCAGGTGCACGCGGGACCCCTCCGAGCCGCCCGCCTGCTCCTCCGCGCGCTCACCTCCGCGGAGTCTGTCTGTCCTGCCGGCGCCTCGGCCCGGACCCCGGGCTGTCCCGAGCGCGCGGAGTCCCCAGAGGAACCCCGCGCTGCTCAGCGTCCGCTCCACGCGCACCCCGAGTCACGACTGGCTCCGCGGGTCCCCGCGCAGCGCCGCAGCCGCTGCAGCTCTGACGTCAGGCAAGGTGCGAAAACAGGGGCCTTTTGACGCACGGCCAGGCGCCGCCCCCCGCCCACGCTCACGCCCCCCACTCCCCTCGCCCCGCGCTCCTGCCCCCGCCGCTTAAAGCGGACACTGCCTAACTGACCATTCTGGAAATCTATCCACTGGGCGGGCAGTAACTTAGTACGAGAGATCAGTCGCCAGGTTTTTAGCTTCTAACTCAATAAATCCGGGCTCTCCTTGTTCAAAGCAAGGCGTGAATGCGGGAAAGAAAACCGAGAGGAAAGGTTAATAGCTTGTCCTATTCCCCTGAGTACCCCGCGGTGAGGCGATCGCACAAAAGCTGCTTTTTAATGAGCGCTTACTCTGTGCTAGGCGCTGCGTGAAGGTTGCTCTAGTCATGCATTTCAGGTCAGGAGGACTCTGCAAGACGATCTCGGTAGGATCTCTCTTTGACAAAGAGTAGATGGGTTTTCAAATAAGCTATTCCGAGGCCTTCGCCGCGCACTAAAGGGTTACGAATACTAACAAACATCCATTTCACTAGATTACACTCACTGCCTACCTGCTAGAATGCAGTGGTGAACAACAGCGGTTTAAATGTGATGGAGGGGGGCCACAGACCTACATCAATTAACTACCTAATATATCATTTAGGTCTGGGATAAGCAAAAGCGTCCTTATCTACAACGGAGAGGCACGGGCTGGCTCCAGAGCTGCGTCCATGTAGAAATACTCATGGTAGCTTGCGCATGAGCTGCGTTGCTCTTCGGCTGTTGCTACAGCCTTGCTGGGTACTGATCCCTGCAAAGTGCGTGCACTAGCGCTCTGCCCTGGGCTAGACTCGCAACCCCTAGATTTTCTTTTTAACGTACTAAAAAAATACTGATTTCTTTTAAGGCAAGTTCTTTCCACATGTTGGAATCTGTGAAAGAAACCCCAAGATATGACACATTAGCCCTGCCACCATGACATAATGTATTCACCGACACTAAGACGTATTTTTCTTTCTCTCACATGTTAACATCTCTGAAATCAGGCTCTCTCTTACAAATTGTGGATGGTTTCTTAATGTCGCTGGCCTGGTGACAGCATTGCCTCCGCATCCAAAACCATGCACGCTGCTGTTTACACGATGCTCTGTTCAAATGAGTTAAGCACCCTGCTTGATAAAACCACAACAGACACACACAAGGGAAGTAACAGAGATAGGAACTGCTCGAAGAGAATTTGCTGGCAGAAACACAGAAGATTTCCCGGAGAAAAGGATTTTCCTAGAACTAAAAAGATCCCCCCAACCTAAAAAGGAGAATAGTGTGATTGGCTAAAAGCTATGAGACTTCTGAGAGTCTTATCACAAAGTACATTATTTCTTAATGCATTTTGGGAAACCATATCCAAACAGCTAAACTAAATCTAATCCCCTACACACACACACACACACACAAAAAGTGAAATGACTTGGTTATTATCACCCATGGTCTGGCTAGACATGTAAACCCTCAAAAGTTTTAATCAAAAATTCCAGGAAAGAAACAAGGTGCAATACGGTATAATACAGTGGGCTGCTTGGAAGAAAATCTTGAATAGTGAGTGGGACACTTAAAGTTTTGATGTATTCTCCACACTTTTGGGTAAGGAAAACCACAGCCATCAACAGCTAATTTCATAAACGATTCACAAAAGCTGAGCTCTCAATGTGAAGTTTTTGGAATTCCTTAACCAATTTTATTTATATTTTCCTTTTTATGCATGCACAAAATCTGAGAGTGCTTCTTTTAAAATATGATGTAACAACAAATAATAAAAAATCATTGTGCAACTGTTTATTGGGCAGAATTTTAACATTATTGTGACAAAAACATTGGAGGTAGTGCCAATCTTATCTCACATCAGAATGTAGGTTCATCCAGACCAGTTTTCTATCTAGCAACCCTGGGTACACTGTATGAGAGGGCTTCAGTTATCTATAAGGTTAACATTTAAAAAATTTAAGCCGGGCATGGTGGCACACACCTGTAATCTCAGCACCTGGAGGCTGAGGAAAGAGGATCACAAGTTCCAGGCCAGCCTGGGCGTCGTAGTGAGTTCAAGGTCAAAGTGTACTGGACCTCAAAAAAACAACAACAACAAAAGAATAATAAAAACATCAAAAATTGTTACTTCTCTGTATAAGAAGTGATCTAGGGAAAGGAGTAGCAAGGTAAGGGACTGCAAGTGTTAAGATGATGAAATCTCTCCCCCCAAAAAGTCAAAGTCCACACAACAAAATTTGAGCTATTCTGTTACAGTCTTCCCCTCCTATCTTCGTTCAATCTTGTCTTTTCCACTTTTATATTTTGTGGACAGACCTGCAACACACCTTCCTCGTGTTCGTTTCCAGTAACCCTTCACTATAACTCCTACTGCATTCTACCTCTTTCCACCTTTTCCCATTCTCTCCTCCGCCTTTTGTGCATCGACCATGTTACCTTTTGGTTCTGCTTTCCTTGCCACCTGATACACAGTCTGTAGACCTCAAAGATTGTGCTTTTACCTCCTAAGGATAATCCCAACGGAAAATGTTACTAAACTCAGAATTATCCTTTAAGGCAAAAGTCATCTAAAGCTATATTCTCTAAAACATTACCTTTAACAAAGAATTACCATGGTCTTTTCATGTGATGAGGTCAGCAATATGAAAATAATTTTTAAGACTTCCTTCTAAACTCTCAGACATTTTCACTGAGTGACTTACAACAATACAAATTACTCTGTTTTTGATGAATTGGTCCTGGCCAAAATTTTAGTGCATTCTGCAGCCTCTCCTTTTTTTTGTCTGGCACAGTTTTTTTTTTACACAGTAGTTCTTTATTTTTATGCAGTAGTTATCCCTCTCAACAGAGTTGTAATAGCCACATCATTTTAAATGCATAAATAACCCTATTAAAATAGTCACAATCCCTACTGAATATATCAAAGCTACAAGAATACATTTCCTGCATCCAAATATTTTATAGCCATACTCCAAAAGTGGAAAAAAAATCATATGCTTGATTAAGGGCTAGTTACCCAAGCAGCCAAAAATAAAACAAAATAGCAAAATTACCAGCATTAATTTACTACAATTGTAACTTCAGCCCTTACTTTGTCACGGACAGTGATTGCTTGGGCACTGACTTGAACGCTTCTCCCACCTCTGCTGCACCAGTTCCTGCCTGCGTGCTGCCCCATATGTTTAGTGTGTGTTTTAGAAATCCTTCCCACCACACAAACATCTCTGTTTAAAAAAAAAAAATCTCCGCTAAGCAGATAACAGGAAAGAGCAGCAGCAAAAGCCCAACAAGCCAACTGCTTTCTCTTTGGAACATGATGATTTCCCTCGTGCATGAACAGAATAAGAAAAGAATATGAACAATTGATTCTGTACATTCCCTGAACACACAAGCAGTGCCTTGGGTCAGGTAACCTGTGTGCATTTTGGTGCCCACTTCCAGCCATCCTGGGCTGGTGTTTTGGTGTCTGAATCTTCCAACTCTGCTTTATAGGCATTCCTGAAGGAGAAGCACCGGTTTACCGGTTTACCGTGGGCTCAGCAACATCGCTACCCAAGCTCTTTCTTCTCTACAGCCGTCTTCACAGGGGACTCTTTGAGCTTCTCCTCAGGCAGAGGAATGCAGTTTTCATCTGTGCTCTGCTCCCAGACCCCTACACACACACACAGACACACACACACACACACACACACACACACACACAACTTCCTCCATAGTGGGGAGTGAAAGAGCACTCTGAAGACAGTCTTTCCCCATCTTCCTCTGGTGCAGGACCACTGTTGTTCCCCAAAGCCCCCCATTTGCCTCAGCCCCTTCTCTCTGAGAAGTCTCCATTCTGGTGGTCCGCGGAGTCTTCAGGACCACACTGTTCCTGCTGGGGGTCAACCTGGTCAAGGAAGAGGAGCTGCTGGCAACTGGGAACTCTTTTGGACAGCTCAGAGAGGAGCCACCAGCTAGTCAGGGCCACTGATTTTGTCACAGATTGGGTAAGGGTGTGGGAGCTTCCAGGCTGAGGGAAAGGGGAAGAGGAAGGAAAAGGGGAAGGAGGAGAGGAAGAGGAAGAAGAGACAGAAGAACGAGAAAAATAGATTCTTTATTTTTTGAGACAGGTTCTTGGTATGTAGTTTTAGGCTAACCTTGGCTTTGATCTCTCAGAATCCTCCTGCCTTAGCCTCCCAAGTGCTAGGATTACAGTTAGGAGCCATGACGCTTAGCTCAAGAACCAGGTTGTTATAGATACTTGAAAGCATGGCTGATGGTTTATTCGTCTTTTTTTTTCCAGTACTGGGGATTGAACTCAGGACCCTGGGCTTGCTAGGCAAGCGCTTATTCCACTGAGCTATATCCCCAGCCCTCTGATGGTTTATTCGTATTTGCACAGGGAGGTGTTGATGAGGCAAATGCAGCAGAGGCAGTAGCAGGGTCCTCGTCTGGAGGGTTGCTGGGCACGGGGTGGGTCGCCCACACTCCAGACATCAGTTCCAACAGGCCCACATGGCTGACTCAGGTTCCTAGCTTCTGGATTCAAAAACAGGAAAGTCTTCCTCCTCACACTGAAACTTTCTGCCTTGTCTTCTTGCTTTTCTCCCCTCAGCTTGTTAGCTGGATTTTCCTGCAAGCCACAGCCTTTCTGGGAGTGGAAACATCCAGTGTTGAGGGTTCCTGGTGCCACCTCCACTGGACTCTCTTGAGCCATCATGGCCCAGGAAGAGCTGTGTCAACCATCACTGCAGTACACACGCCAGAGTTCCCAGAGGCCCAGCAGGACAGGGCAGTTGGGGCAAGAATCTGCTGTAGCTCTAATTCCTAGGGAGCTGTAAACATTGTCAGAGGAATTCTGTTGATGACACTTACTCCCTGCGGGATAGGCAGCCTCTGGATTTTGTGAAAGCATGGCTTTTGGTGACTTGGCTGAATGTAGTGTGGAGAAATTTATCCATCAGGTGTACTGGCTGATACACTTGAGAAGTTTAATTGAGTGACTTAGCAGGGGGCCAGGGTCCTTGCTTTGGTCCTCCTCATTTTTTTTTTTTTTTTTTTTTTTTTTTGTGCTGGGAATCCACTGCAGGACCTTGCCCTGTGTCACTGAGCTATCTCTCTGCCGGGTCCTCACTTTGTAAACAACTGAGCCTGTGCAAGAGGAGAGCACAGGGCCAGGGATACAGCTCAGCCACACAAGCGCCTGCCGGGCAAGTGCAAGGTCCTGAGTTTGACTCTGGTAGCAAAAGAAAAGAGGAGAGCATGGAGATGGTGTGAGTGCTACACCGCCCCAGGCCGGGTAGCCTGGTACACTCCAAGGAAGGAAAAGAGGCTCGCTCCCCACCCCTTTTGCTCTTGTTGCTTTTGCTGTCTTCTGCTGCTTTGAACTGTTGCCCCTGTGTCAGACTGTGAGCTAAGTAAACCTTTCCTTCCCTAACTTTGGGTGTTGGGTATTTTGCCCCAGCAAAGAGAGAAAAGTAACCAAGACCATCGGCAACAAAATCATGTTGTGCTACTTGTGATATCTCTTTTCAGGAAAGGGAGGCATCCAATCTCAAAGCCAGGATTCCAGAGCGGAACCTCTGCTCCTGTTTGCCTAACTCCTTGAGGTTCCCAACTGGATCTCACTTGAGATTTTCTTATTAGAAAGGAGCCCTGGCCCATGACACACCCGGAGATGAAATGCAGAGAAGAAGGGATCTGTGTGGCTTACTCCCTTACTCCCCTCAAAAGTCCTCATCCTCAACTAAGCAGCTCCTGATATAACTTCAAACAGGGGGAAGGGAAAGAGGGAAGAAAGGGGAAAGGAAATGCAAAAAGCACTCAGGATGTTTAAGAAGCAGGGTGAGAGGGAAGAGCTATGGCCACAGGTGCCTGTTCAACTTCCTTGAGCAATAGCACTGTTCCAAGGACGGAAAGTAGAAAGAGGTAGCTTCACATGCCGGCGAGGAATGTCATCACGGGGACAGATAAAAAATGTAATATTTAAAAAATCAGAACTCTTCAGAGCAGTTAATTCCCATGGTAAATGAGGAGTTAACTGGTAAATGACACACCCCTTAAAACACAAATCTCATTATTTTTACACAAATGCTGAAAACAGCATGCAGGGATCTGGGGATGTAGCTCAGTGGCACAGCACCTGTCCAGCAAGTACAAGGTCTGGAGTTCCATTCCTGGTATTAAAAAAAAAAAAAACCATTGTGCCGGTACATATCTGTAATTGCCTGAACTTTCAAAATCTAAGTACCTGAGAAATCTTGTTTAAAAAAGAATGGCCTGGGAACTTGCACCCTTACCTCTACAAACCTGGCTGTGAAGGCCAATTTCTTGCTGCGCAGCTCTTTTATTCTATTTCTTGGGTCTTCACTATTTATACACTCAGAGCAAAACTAAACCAAGGAAAGAGAGAAGGCTGTGGGCTCCAAAGTGATGTTCCCTCTCTTCTACCCTTGCTGTTTCACTTGGTCCCCTCCTTCCCAGAATGCAATAGTGCTGCTGGAAGAGGATGGAAGGAACCTCCTACTGCTTTCATAGTGAAATAGCGTACTGTTGGGGCCCCAGGGGCTGGGGATGTAGCTTAGCAGCACTGCACCTGCCTCGCAAGGTCCTGAGCTCCCGGTAGCCAACAACAACAACAAAATTTGTTAGGGATCCTCTTTGGGTACCTGTTAGGGATCCAGTTTGTTGGGGATCCTGTTTTCTTCATGATTCAATCATCATTAAAAGGGCCACACAAATCCACCACGCGCCCCTGACCTCAACCTCTGTGCTCCAGAGCCCTGCCCACGTTAGCAGTGACTGCTTGCCTAACTTCTCTGTCTACTGGGCCACATCTCCCTCGTCCACCAGACAGCACCACGGGGCTTCTCCTTCCCAGCTGTGTGCTCTTCTTCAATGGGATCCCCAGTCGGGTCTGCTCTTTTTTTGTTGTTTTTATTTTGTTGTTTTGTTTTGTTGCTTGTTTGTTTTCTGAAACAGGGTCTCACGTGTAGTTCAGACTGGCCTGCAATTCACTGTGATTCTACAGGCTCTCAGCATCACGGCCTCGTAACTTCCTTGAAGGCTTTCTTAGAGCACATCACCGGACAGCAGCATCTTTAGAGGCTGCAGGCTGCAGGCTCTGCTCTCTCCATCTTGGACTTCAGGCAACAAGAGCCAGAAGCAGGAGACGTGGGCGTAGCGGGAGAGGTGATAGTAGTGGTGGCGGTAATGGCGGTTATGACTGGCCCCCAAAGCACAACCTCAAGACGTCTGCACTTTCCTGCTGCCTTCTCTTGTTTCGTAACAGGCACGCCCCCTACCCATGTAGCAGGCGGGTGAGGCCAGGGGCGAGACACCCTGCTTCACAGAGATACCTTGCCGGTCATCCCTATTACTGGCTCAACCAGCACAACCTTTGTTTCTTCACCCAGAGTCTGCAGCAGCTTCTGTGGCCACACAACACTCCCAGAGAGTGAAGAGGCTCATGAGCCTATACTGCCCACTACCAGAGAGTCATCCACGAGGATCGCGAGTTCAAGGCCAGGCTGGGCAATTTAGTAAGATGCCGTCTCAAAGAAAAAAAATAATTTAAAAATAAAAATTGGCACAGGCACCGTTCCCAGCCCCTAGCGGCGTGTTCCTTTTTCCCTGGGCTGCTAGTGTCCTAGCTGGTGAGAGGCTCGGCTTCTCAAAATCTGTCTTCCGCCATGACTTGCACTTTGCTCTAGATGCTTGCTTCGCAGCCCTCCAGCTCTTGAGGCTGCTGCTCTGGCCCCCAAGTCTCTCAAGATCCATGGCCGAGTGTGGGGAACTCGAAATGACCGAGGCCACACAGAACCTGGGAGTGGCTGGTCAAGGTTCCTAAGTATCTGTCACAGCACTGGGCTAAATCCCCAGGAAGAGGTGAAGTTGGGACACTGTGGAGTGCCAAGAATCAAGGAAGGACTGGGTGTCATTTACTTTGAATGAGGATCTTGCAAATATTCATGATATTGGCGGAAAGCCAGCTTCAGTCAGCGCCCCTAGAGAACATCCATTTTTCTTGCTAAGTACTGGAGGACAGACCGTAACATTATTTACTGAGAGCTCACCAGATAAACTCTCACTGGAAGGAACAGCAGTTCAAAGAGCCAAATGCCGGCCTGCTGCCAGTGAGAATTACATGAGATTAAAGAGATTGCAGATAGAAGAATCTTCCAAACCTGCAAGGCTGTCACCACAACTGGATAAAGTTGTAACAACCAATGAGAAACCTGTTGCTAATCATCAATATAATACTGAATGCGAGAGGAAGAAGAAAGAAGATGGAAAAGAGCTCGGGCATGTAAACAACACATCCTAGACATGCTATTTTCAGCCTTTGCAAAACACCAATATAACCTAAAAGACTTGGTAGATACCACAAAACAACCTGTGGGATACCTGAAGGAAATCTCGAAGGAAATTGGTATTCAGAAAGTGAAAGGCATCCACAAAAACACGTGGGAGCTGAAGCTAGAACACAGGCATTACCAAGGAGAAGAAAAGAATGATTGAAAGCGTGTATAGCCACCTGCAGATGGGACAGCTCACAGGCAATTCTGCACAAAAAAGATTCATATTAGGACTTGGCCACCCTGTGCTAATAGGAGTGAAATGACTGGTACTTTAATTTTTCTGTTAATTTTTTTTAACAGGTCTCACTCACTATGCAGTACAGGCTAGTGTTGACTCACTAACCCAAGGTGGCTTTGAACTCACAGCAATCCTCCTGCCTCAGTCTCCTAAATGCTGAGATAATAAGCAATGTGCCACCACCCAGCCACAATAAAATTTTTTTGACCTTAAGTGTTTTTTGAGAAGAAAAGGTAGGGGATGGAGATGTGGCTCAGTGGTAGAGCTCTTGTCTTGCATGCACAAGGTCCTGAGTTTGATCCCCAGCACCACATACATAAAAAAATAATAACAGTAATAAATAGATACATTTTTTAAAAAGAGAAGAAAGGATAAATTTATTTGTAGATTTAACTTGTGTTCAACTAGAGTATTCACAGTGGGAATAGGGGCTGAGGATTAAAAGGGCTTCCCTTTTTTAAGTGTTAACTTTTAAAATATAAGATTAAGAAATGTTTCCTAAATGAAGACTCTGTCCTTATGGTATCTCTGAGGAGCTGAAGAAATACAGATTCATAAGGACTAGGGCTGGAGGTACAGCTCAGTGGGCTAAGTGCTTGCCGCTAAGCACTACGGCCCTGAGTTCGATCCCCGGTCCCGGAAAAAAAAAAAAAAAAAAAAAACATAAGGACTGGTATAACATGAGAGAAAGGTCAGTCACAGAAATTATTGAAAGGAATAAAAACCAAAGTTTCTTTTTCTGAAAAAATAAATAAAATAGAAAATGCTCAGTGCAAAATCCTTGGGTTCAATCCCCAGTCACACACAACGTGCACACACGTGCACACACATGCACACACGCACAGCAATGTGTTGCTTTCATTTGTTTCTAATTCCAGTGAGTTACTAGCAGTCACCAGCACTGGTCTTCAAGACATCACGAAAAAGTGCCAATTATTCCACTGAATATTAAGTTGCTATAAGAAAAAAACAGAGGCTAATTTGATCTTCAGAGACCCTAGCTTTTAAAGTGAGCATTCAAATGTTACGATATGCAAAGAGCACTAGAAATTTTGTAATGACCAAGCATCACAAGAACAGTGTTCACTATTTTTATTTTCTGTATTCTTGTTGCACTTGGGAACTTTGAGGTCTGAAGAGTCCTTCCTCCCAAGGTTAGCGATTTCCTGTAGATAACAAGCAGAGGGCACACCTTTGCTATGCAAAGCAAAGGGACACTATCCTCCGCCAGAGACCTGGGATCCACCCTTTTAGCCCAGAGGCTACTGAAGCCACTCAGACTAACGGATCCTAAATGTGTGCTACTTTGTTGTTCAAAAGCTATAGATTCAAAATTGAATTATAGACAAAGCAACAGGAAACCAACAATAGTTGTAGCATTGCATATTGATAACTTCAAAATGTATGCTCAGGAGAACACATATAGACATACAAGACTGATCAAACAACCAGTCATCAACTATTCCTTACCATTAACTGACATAAGACAATAGTAGAACCATGTTAGCCATCCTGCACACATGTATGTACATACATACATACTTACATTTTTGCCTTTCTTTTCTCCTTTCCCTCATCCCATCTGTTCTTTACTTTTGAACAGATTTCCTTCACACCTCTTAGTTTATATTCCCACCCTCAGGTTCTTACACCAGTGACACAATATGTTGCTTGCACATGTACCTCTGATTTATTTCACTTATGAGTATGGTGTCTAATTATGACCATTTGCCTACAAAGGCCCCAAACCTGTCCCTCTTTATAGCTGAGTAATATTCCATTATATAAAAATGCCACAGTTTTTTAATCCAGTCCTCTGTGGATGGACATTTGAGTTGCTTCCACTTTGTGTCTCTTTGTTAATGCTTTCCTCTTTTTTTTGTTAATGTAGTTCTTTTTCTTTCACACTTAAAAAAATTATATAAAAAAACAAAAAAGGAAGGAAGGGATAATTATCTATGTATGTATGTAAGTATGTATGTATATGTAGCATATCTAACATAGTTGTACTACTGACTTAGGTCACTTTATTGTAAGGAATAGTTGATGATTATTTGTTTGATCAGTTTTGCATGTCTATATCTGTTTTCCTGAGTATACACTTTGAAGTTATCAATATGTAATGCAACAACCATTGTTGACTCCCTGTCACCTTGTCTGTAACTCATTTTGATTGTACTATTTTTATGCTACTTTGTGTCTGTTTGTTAATATGTTTTGGTTCTTTTACTTTTAAAATAAAAGTGAAAAAAAAAGCTATAGATTTTGAGGGTTAACTTTGAAACACCTGTTCCTTCCCCCCCCCCCCGTACCGGGGATCGAACTCAGGGCCTTAGTGCTTACCGGGCAAGCACTTACACCACTGAGCTATACCTCCAGCCCTGAGGGTTAACTTTGTATACAGCAACACTACTGAACTTGCTTATTAAAACTAGCAATTTTTAGTGGAGTTTTTAGGTTCTGCTATGTAGAGTATCCTGTCATCTGCAAATAATTATAATTTAACTTCTTCCTTTCCTATCATTATTCTTTTATTGCTTTCTCTTATCTAACTGTTCTAGCTAAAGTATCTAGGATTATGTTGAACAAGAGTGAAGCCAGTGGACATCCTTGTCTTGTTCCTCATTTTAGAGTGAAAGCTTTCAGATTTTGTCCATTTAGTATGATGTTGGCTGTTGGTTTATCATAGATGAGATATATTATTGGAGTGAGATAAAGACCATCTATTCCAATTTTCTGTAGGGTTTTATCATGAATGGGTATTGAACTTTGTCAAAAGCTTTTTCTGTGTCTATTGAGATGAACTAGGTCTCTTCTGATTGCAAATGAATTTTAGGAGTGTTTTCTCTGGATCCGTGAGTTATGTGGTTGGTATTTTGATCAGGATTGCATTTAATTGGTACAGCAGTTTGGGGAGTATGACTGTTTTCACTACCTTGGTTCTTCCTATCCAAGAGCAAGGAATATATTTCCATTTTCTGATACCCTCTCCAATCTCATTTTTCATTTCTTTTTCAAGACAGGGTCTTGCTACACAGTTCAGGTTGGCCTTGAGCTCATTTTGTAGCCCAGGCTGGTCTTGAACTTACAACGATCCTCCTGCCTCAGCCTCCCTAGTTGAACTACCATGTGTGCCACCACGCCCGGCTTCCAATCTTTGTGTGTGTGTGTGTGGTACTGGGAATTGAACTGGACTTGCACCTGCCAGGCAGGCACTCTGCCTCTGTGCTATATTCCCGACCCCTCCAATCTCATTTTTAAAGGTACTGTAATTTTCACTCTACAGATCTTTTACAGCCTTTGTTAAATTGATTCTTAAGTATTTCACTTTTTTAGATGCAATTGTTAAGGGTGTGCTTTCCCTAATTTCTCCCTCGGAGAATTTGTTGTTTGTGTACAAAAAATGCTATTGATTTTTGAGTGTTGACTTTGTATCCCAATACACTACTGAATTTGGATATTAGATGTACAAGTTTTTTGGTGGAGTTTTTGGGGTCTTCTATGTAGCGTATCATGTCATTTGTAAATAACGATAATTTAACTTCTTCTTTCCTATATTTATTCCTTTTATTTTTTTCTCTTATCTAACTGCTCTGGTTAATGTTTCCAGAATTATATTGAATAGAGATGAACATATGGTTTCTGTCCTTGACTCTTAATATAGTGTATTACACTTATTGATTTATGTATGCTGAGCCCCACCCCCTGCATCCCTGGGATGAATCCAGCTTGGTCATGGTATGTAATCTTCTTGATAATTTGCTACATTCTGTTTGCTAGTATCTTACTGAGAATTTTTGCATCTATGTTCATCAGGAAGATTGACCGGTAGTTCTCTTTCTTAGTTGGGTCTTTCTCCAGTTTTGTTATCATGGTAATGCTTGCTTCCAATAATGAATTTGGGAATATTGCTTCCCTTTCAAATTCACTAATGAGTTTGAGGAGCAGTGCTATGAAGTCTTCTCTAAATTTCTTGTAAAATTCAGCACTGAAAAAAAAAAAAGAAAGAAAGAATTCATCAGTGAATTCATCAGGGCCGCCTGGGCTTTGTTGGTAAGTTTTTAATTACATCTTTGATTATATTGATATTGGTTTATTTAGGATTTTTATATCTTCTTAATTCAGCTTTGGTAATTCATATGTGTCTAGGGATCTCTCCACTTCTTCTGCATTGTCCATCTTCTTAGGATAAAGTATGTGCTTCTTGCTAATCTTTGCTGTTCATTCTGGAGAAACCACAGCAAAGGCTTCCACCCAGGCAGGCGCAGTGGCAGCAGTGACCGGCAGTGGCGTTGGCAGTAGGGGTGGCAAGCAACAGCAACACCAGCAGCGTAATCCTGAAATCTCAGTACTCTGAAAGGCTGAGGCAGGAGGACTGCAAGCTCCAGCCGAGCCTAGTAGGCAAACTGGAGACTTAGCAAGACCCTGTCTCAAAATTTTGAAACTTAAAACAGAATTGGGAAAGGTTGCTCCAGTGCAAAGGACAAGGGCTCAATATCCACTGCCTAAAACAGAAAAGAAAATGTCTGCCTCTTGGGCGGTCATTTTTGTGTCTGTATCTTGCTGTAGTTGCTCAACACAACTTTGGGGAACAAAGAACAACTGGCACATTGAGTGGGGTATTTGGAGCGGAGGCTGCTTTCGCTTAGTAACTGGCCCCACGGGCAGCAGCCTGCACAAGAAGGCTGCGCCATCACAGCACGGGCCATTGCCAAAGCTGCTCAGCTGCTCAAGCTGCGCAACAGCTCCAGAGTACTTCCCTCCTCCCCCAGTCTCCAACCAGGAGCCTGGGCAAACTGTTTCTTCTCTCTAAATACCCGAAGCCAGCACTGCCCCGAACCCTGCCAGAGTGACCCTTCCAGGACTCTGCACACACCCAGTCACGTGCAGGATCACGTGTGGCACAAGACGGTACAGCCCAGCCCGCGTGCCACAAAATTTTCCCAGAAGCCAGGGGATCACCCAGCAAGGCAGTTCACATCCATAAACCAGGCACTCTGGAGCTTGAAAGCTGAAGCAGGAGGATCACAGCCACAAGTTTGAGACCCACCCAGGGTATGTAGTGCGTTTAAGCCCAGCCTGAACTACGCAGCAGGAGCTGATCTCAAATAACAAATAAGGAAAAAGATTGGAAAGTAGGATACCCAGAGCTCCAAGATACAGAGACAGGAGCGAACCACTACGAATTCCCAGGCAAGAAGACTGCCAGGAGACTGCCGAGAGCAGCGCTGGCTGGAACTCGTTATCCTAAATCACCTACCCTGCCAAGACAGCTGGAGTTGCCAGGATGGTTTGCTATTTGTGCAGGCAGTGCGCCTGATGACAGACAAGTGGCCACCTTGCCTGGGTTACAGCGGTTACTACAGTTGGCTCACAATTGTAAACAGGTTGTTCTACAACTCAGCAACTCCCCTCACAAGAATCTGACAGTAGCTAGGCAGAATGGCAATGGCCTGCTTGCTACTCAAAAGGCAAAGGCAGATACCAGACATGGTGGCGCATGTCTGTAATCCCAGCACTTGGGAGGCTGAGACAGGAGGATCTCCACAAGTTCAAGGCCAGGCTAAATGCCATAGTGAGACCCTGTCTCAAAATATTAAAAATAGAAAAAGGGTAAACAAGTTTGAAACCAGCATGGGCTATCCAAAAAAATTTTAAAGGAAGTTGTCTGTGCGGCTCTACTAAGATAGAGTACCACCAAGTACCGCTAAGTAGCGCCACAACAAAAAGCCACCGATGTAATCATCAAAGATAAGGCCACAGAGGTCTCAGTCTGTACAGGATAGAACCCAACTTAGGTAACTGGATGGCAGATTCAGCCCACCGAATGCTGAGTCTGACCTTCTTTTACTTTTTCAGCTTAGAATCATTTAAGCTGGAAACATGAAACGCAACAAAGGAAGAGTCAGAAGTTACCTGACCTGAGGCGCACACGGCGGCACACAGCTGTAACGCAAGCACTCAAGTAGCTGGGGCAGGAGGAGCAGGAGCGTGCGCGCTTCACAGCGCAGCACGTATACTAAAACTGGAACGACACGGAGAAGATCAGCATGGCCTCCGCGCAAAGATGACGTGCAACTTCGAAAACAGTAGGATCAGGACTACACAGCCAACTGTAAGGCCATGTTCAAGCCATAGGTCTTGATAAGAATAAAACAAAAGGAACACCTTAGGGCCAGGGGATATAGCTCAGCGCAGGGCAACTTGCTTGGCAAGTGCAAGGTTCTGGGTTTGATTCCCATTACAAAAAACGAACAAACAAACAAAAAAAAACCCACCTAGAACAATATCTCTAGAATTAAAAGCAATTGTAGAACAATGCAAAAGAGTCAGAATTACATTGCTATGCTGAACAGTGTTTAAATTGAAAGTCCAGGGCTGGGAACAAGGCACAGCAGGAAAGCTCTTGCCTAGCACAAGTGGTATCCTGAGTTGAAACCTCAGCACCACAAAAAAATTTTTTTTAATGCATGGTAATTTATCAGATTCATGTTGGCATAAAATATATTACTATAAAGTATTTCGATGCAAGGTCCTGAGTTTGATTCTATGTACCAAAAAAAATTGCTTCTTTGCCGGGTGTGGTGGTGCACCCCACGTACTTGGGAGGCTGAAGCAGGAGGATTGTTGCAAGTGTGAGACCAGCCTGGGATACAAAGTGAGCTCAAGTCTGGTCTGAACTACATAATGAGATCCTGTCTCAAAAAAAAAACAAAGAAAAAGAATTAGAAGTTTTAGTGCAGTATCGCTAATATTGGAAAACATTCTTAAGTTTTGTTTTATTGTAGCTCTGAATGGACGCAAATGGCATTATGTCCTGAGATGGCAAGACTATCCTTGCTAGCTGGGGCAAGTGAGGATGATTTGCCTGACTTTGCCCTCAAGCTAATAGCTATGGATTTGTCTGTCATACTAATTAAACTCACGCAACAGCCTGAAAGATACAAGGTCCTACTTCCTTCCCTACAAAAGTTTTATTGGTTTCCTGTGATTCCAAGACTACTATCAAAAGTATTCAAGCAATTTCTGTGGCACCATTTGAGGACAATTTTTATGTTTACTATAACCATTCTTCCTATTTGCAATGTACTTTAATAACAAGAAGATTAAACAAACATTTTTGTACATATTACCCCTTATGATACAGTGCTGTACTTCTGCATATGGGTAGGCATTGACTTCAAGTTCTATTGCAGCAACTGGAAGAAATGGCTTCTCTTGAGGTAGACTCCATTTCCAAGTGCTTCAAGCGATGCTGCATCTGTTACGCTGACAATAAAAACAAGCCTGCTGAGAACAGGAGAGGCAAGAAACCAGGTAAAGCAAAATCATGCTGGATACCTTCAGGTAGATGGATGGAGGGTGCCTGAACAAAGTAGCAGGACTCCGAGACCACAGAAAAACACTGAGTTGTCACCAAACATCCACGATAACTCTCGGATCTCCTTACAGTGACTTCATGGCCATCTTATTTCACATCAATTGAACAGAGAATTTGTAACAAACACACATCCAAGAAGACAGAAATGAATCTGGCTGCACCTGCAAAATCACACAAGGACATTACCATCCCATATTTTTCCTAAATATCCACACCAAAATCAAACTCGTGGTTTCCAAGTCTACAAATTTAACTTCCAGTGCATTTGAGTAGAGATTATATTTTCTCCTTTTATTATTACAGTTTCAACTAAAGCACTGAAGCACTAAAATCAACGATGGATTCAGAAGGAAAAACTGTTTTCCAGTACTGGGAATTGAGCCCAGGAGCATCACACTGAATTTCATCCCTAGCTTTTAAAAAATTCACTTATTTATTTTTTTGAGACAGTTTCGCTATACATAGTGGGCTGGTCTGGAACTTACTGTTTACCCTAGATTGGCCTCGAATGTGGCACAGTCTTTCTGCCTCAGCTTCCCAGGTGCTGGGATTACAAGCGATTATTATTTTTTATTTTATGGACAAAAGGTAAGACAAAATTTCAGAAGATTGTAAAAAGGTAAAACAAAACTGACAGGAGAATAATAATAGTTAATTCATTGCATATTATTATCTTTAAAGTACTTACTCAGAGTACAAGATATGGACATAAAAAAATTCTAAAACTGATATTAGCAATAAATATGAACTAAGGGACTTTTTTATTTTAAAAGTAAAAGAACAAAAACATTAGCAAACAGATACAAAGTAGGTCAAGAACAGTACAAAAACTGAATTACAGATAAGGTGGCAGGGAATTAACAATGGTTGTTGTATTACAAATTGATAACTTCAAAGTGTATGTTCAGGATAATGCAAATAGACATACAAGATTGATTAGACAACTAATCATTGATTGTTCCTTACATCCAAGTGACATGAGACAATAGTGCAGTCATGTTAGACATCCTGTATATATATATATATATATATATATATATATATATATATATATATACATACTTACATAGCTATCCCTTTCTTCCTTTTCTCCTTCCCTTCATCCCGATTGCTCTTTACTTTTGAGCAGCTTCCTTTTATAACTCCTAATTTATATTCCCACCTTCAGGATCTTACACTAATGATACAATACACTGTTTGCACATGCACATCTGACTCATTTCACTTATGAGTATGGTCTCTAATTGTGACCATTTGCCTATAAAAGCCTCAAGTTTGCCTTTCTTTATAGCAGAATAATATTCCATTATGTTAAAATGCCACAGATTTTTATCCAGTCCTCTGTAGATGGACATTTGGGTTGCTTCCATGATTTAGCTATACAAATTGCGCTGCTATAAACATGGGTGCACATATATCACTGTGTTATGATGTTTTGAGATCTTCTGGGAAAATACCCAGAAGGGCAATAGCTGGGTTGAATGGGACCTCTAGACATAGTTTGCTGAGGAATCTCCAAATCGATCCCCACAGTGGTTTCACCAGTCTGCATTCCCACCAGCAGTCCAGAAGAGTTCTATTTCTCCACAGCCTCACCGGCATTTGTTATTGGATGATTTCTTGATGCTGGCCAATCTTAAACTGGGGTGAGGTGAAATCTCAATGTTGTTTTTATTTGCATTTCTCAAATGACTAAAGATGTAGAACATTTTCTCATATATTTATTTGCCATTTGTATTTCTTTATCTGAGAAGTGTGTATTTATCTCAGATGCTCATTTCTGGATTGGGTCTTTGAATATGGACAGGTTCATGTTTTTAAATTTTTTGTATGTTCTAGATAGAAGGTCTTTGTCCAAGGGACAGCCAGTTAGGATTTTTCCCCAATCTCTAGGTTTTCTTTATAATCTGCTGGTGATTTCTTTGATGTACAAAAACTTTTCAGTAAGATGAGGTCCTAGTTATTGATTCTCTGGAGTGTTTCCCTTGCAGTTTGATTTTGTTCATGAACTCTCCACCTAATCCTATGTCTTCAAGATTTTTACCTACTTTCTCTTCCAATAGGTTTAGTGTTTCTGTTTTAATATTGAGATCTGTGATCCACTTTGATTTGAGTTTGGTACATGGTGATAGACTTGGGTCTATTTTCAGTCTTCAGCAAGAGGCAAGCCAATTTCTCCAGCACCCCCTTCTGTGTTCTCTATAATTCTGTATTTCCTCAGTCGTTTTTGTATTAACAGAAGTGAAGATAACTTTATATTATACAGCATCCAGTGCAAATTCCCTACTATCTTCTCTATAATTTGGTATTTCCTTTAATGTTTTTGTGTTAACTAATGTGAAGATAACATTATGTAATACAACATCCAGTGGTAATTCCCTACTACATTCTGTATAATTTTGTATTTTCTGTATTGTTTATGGCTTATTCTGGTTCATATGTCTCAATTCTTTTGTCTTTAAAATAAAATTTTAAAAATAAAATAAAAACAATTTCTCCCGCACCATTTATTAAAGAGATTATCTTTCTTCCAGTGAGCTTGTTTGGCCCCTTTATCAAAGATTAGGTGTCTGAGTGTATTTGTGGTTGTGGCTGAATCTTCCAGTCTGTTCCATTGATCCTCAGGTCTGTTTTTGAGCCAGTACCAGGTTGATGTTATTACAGTGGCTTTGTAGTATAATTTCAGGTCAGGGATAGTGATTCCACCTGACTTGTCCTTGAGGCCCAGAATTGCTTTTGCTATTCTGGGTCTCTTCTGCTTCCAGATGAATTTGAGGAATGTTTTCTCTAGATCTGTGAGGTATGCTGATGGTAGTTTAAGGAGAATTGCATTGAATCTGTAAAACAATTTTGGTAGTATGGCCATTTTCACAATGTTGGTTCTTCCTACCATGGGCAGGGAATATTTTTCCATTTATTGAAATCCTTTTTGATCTCTGTTTTCAGATTTCTGTAGAACTCAGGGACACTAATCATATAACTAACTTGTTCCACTTTTCTCCCTTTTTCCTCCCTATCTTTCCCCTTTCAACCACCCTAGTTCCTTTTTCCTTTTTAACAATTTCTTCCTATTTCACATATCATTTTTCTATTTTTCTATTATGATGCATTGAAGCTCAATTTGTTTTTTATTTTAAAGAGAATTTTACAAAAGAACAATAGCAAAACACCAACAACAGAGATACAAACAAAACAGAGAACAACAATAATAATGATACAGGATTTCAGAACAAAATGATAGTGATTGACTGTGGTTGTTATATTGCATATTTTATCTCCATTGAAGTTGGTCAGTAGACCTTGTTTACATCTTCATTTTCTCTCTTAATTTTTGGAGACATGATTGTGTTGATCCACCCAGGCTGGGATTGAACTTCAGACTCTCCTGCTTCAGCTTCCCTGAGTGCTGGAATTACAATCATTTTACAGTAAAAGTTTATCACAACTATTGCGATTTCTATTTACTAGGCATTATAAAGAACACTGTAAAGGGTACAGGTGAACCTGAGAAAAGCCTAAGGCCAGGAACCAGGCAGAATGAACAGCTGAAAGTCATATTCTAAAGAGATATCATCATATTAGAGTTCAAGAGCAAACCTCCTTAAGACACGCATTCCAGGAAGGTCCTTGTCTGCCCACGTGTCCTTGCCACTTGGCTTGTTTCCCCATTTGATCCCCATTTAATCAATCTCATCCAAGCAACTACAGTGGTAATCTTATGGTTACCACAGTTTTGTCCCACCTCATACCCATCCGATGATCTACAGTTGGATCAATATTACCCAAGTGACTACACCAGTAATCTTATTGATTGATTATAGTTTTGTCCCACCTTAAACCTACCTCACCTACTGGCTTTGCTCAAATAATACCCTTGAGAGATGGGGTTGACAGGTGACACATTTTAAGGGCCCCCTCTTGTCCCCCTCAGACAAAAACTATCTTTCTCTCAATAAATTCTTCCTCCTCTTACCCTCCGTTGTTCCTAGAATTCCTTCCTCAGTTTTAGAGAACAGGAACTCATGGATCTGGACATCTAACCGCTTAGGAGTTTCCTTCCTCTGTATCATCAGGACTAGGGCAGCGCTGAACAAGCCCTGGACTGAATGGGTAGTCAGCCACCCTTAATTCCAGCACCACAAGCTCTAGATCCAGCCACCTCTGAACCGCCCCCTATGACCACATGAGGCATTGGGGGACACCTACACACAGCCAAAACACTTGTATTAAAGTTAAGAAAGCTCTGAACCCCCAGGGCCAGGCCGGGTGGGGAGACAGAGCTAAGTACCACCGAGTTGCAGACACAGGAACCTCCAGGCTGCCCTCACAGGGGGCTGCAGCTGCAGCAGAGATGCAGAGTTCTACCGAACCATTTTGTTTTGGCAACAGGAATGGAACTCAGAACCTCAGGCCAAGCTCCATGCCGCTGAGACCTATTCCCAGCCCTTTGATTGCCATTTTTGAAGCAACTTACCATCCGGCCAGGCAGATACACACGGACAAAACCAAGCAGAGGAGGACAGACAGACATTGACTTTTTGGGTCC
>PVLD010014016.1:0-53835 GCA_004027595.1 Dinomys branickii | reverse complement strand
GGCCTTCTTTATCTCTTTTGATTGTTTTTGGTTTGAAGTTTACATTGTTTGCAAACATAATAGCTACCCCTGCTTTTTTCTGGGGGCCTGTTGCATGGAGAATTGTTTTCCAACCTTTAACTTTCAACCTATGGATTTCTTTTTGAGTAAAGTGTGTTTCCTGTATACAGCATATCGTTGGATTGTGTTCCTTAATCCACTCTTCCCATCTTTTCCTTTTGACTTTTGAGTTGAGGCCATTTACATTAATGGTTATCATGGTTATATGTTGTCTTATTCTAGTCATGTTATTTACTTGAAGTTTTCCGTCTTTTGCTGACTGTTTAATTATTTGTTCTGTTTAGGCAGTTATTTCCATAGCTGTTCTTGGGATTGTGGTCTCTTTTTTCTCTGTCTAGAATATCTTTTAGTGCTTTTTCCAATGCTGGTTTGGCAGTCATGAAGTTCTTCAGTTGTTCTTTGTCGTGGAAATATTTTATTTCTGCATTGAATTTGAGGGATAATTTTGCAGGATACATCAATCTGGGTTGGAAGTTGTTTTGTCTTAGAATCTGTAGTATCTCGCTCCAAGCTCTTCTCCCTTTCATGGTTTCCGTTGAGAAATCTGCTGTGATTCTGATGGGCTTTCCTTTATAGGTGATCTGTTTCCTTTCTCTGGCAGCTTTTAATATTGTGTTCTTTTGCTGGATATCTGGGATCTTGATTATTATATGCCTGTGCGTGTTTTTCTTTGGGCTATGGATCATTGGTGTTCTATATGCTTCGCTTAACTGAACTTCAGTATCTTTTAGCCTGTTTGGGAAATTTTCTGCTATTATTTCATCAAATATTCCTTTTATATCATTTGTGAGATCTCCTGCTGTTTCACACACTCGTATAATTCGAATATTGTTACGTTTTGCCTCATGTTGCAGCTGTTGGATTGACTTTTCTTGTGTCTTTGATATCACGAGATTCTTCCTTTCATGCTCACAAGCTGCCATGCTGTCTTCAAGTTCTGAAATTCTATCTTCGGCTTCATTTAAACGGTTTTTCATGCTTTCAGCGTTAGTTTTGAAATCCTGGCATTCTCTTTGGACCTGTTTCATTATTGGTAATTCATTCCTGAATTGCTCTGTAAGGTTTCTATTTGTTTCCTATTTTCTTTTAGACTTTTGTCTATTTCTCGTCTGTGTAAATGGAGCATTTCTTCCATCATTGTTTTCATCTCGTTTTTTATCTGAGAAATCATTGTGGGTATGTGGGTTATTTCTGCTTTAAGCTCTTTCATGGCCTGTTGGAGTTGTTTAATTTTGGATGCAATCGTTTCATATCTTGAAGTTATGAGGCTTCCTGGTTGCCCTGTATCTTCATCTTCAAAACTTGTTCTGGGTGGGGTTGAGTTTTGAGACTGCGTTTTGTTCCTCTGTTTTCCCATTTTTGGGTATCAGATTCAAAATGTGGAGCTATAAATTCCACAAGCAGTTCAGCAGGCGGAGGTCTGCTGCAAAGGCAGAGAAGCCCCTTTTGACCAGCCATTTGATGGTCACTGTTATGAAGGTGGCTGTGACTCTACATCCTTGAACAGAGAGGAGTTTTGTCCTTTTTTCTTTTAGTATCTTCACTTGTCTTGGGTATTGACAGCTTCAGTGTATGAGATGGAATTTATTTATGACAAATGTATTCATTTTCACTATAGAAGTTATTACTTAGTATTTCCACTTTTGGTTTACCATATCAAACATAAGAGTATAATTCAACTTTATACTATTTCCTTTGCAGTGAGACATAGAAACGTTATTCTTGTTTAGTTTGCTTTTCCTTAATTTTGTGTTTTTGTGGGTCAACATCTATGTATGTTTAGTAAGCCTCACAATAGAATTTCTGCCTAATATAATTTTATATATATAAAGAAATTGAGAAATAAAAGAATAAGCATATATTTATGTAGTTCTTTTAGTTAACTCTATCAACATTCTAACTTATTCTTTATGGTTCTTATTTGTTTATGTAGAACTGAGTTACTGTTCTGTGTCTTCTCCTTATTCCAGTACAGCTCTGTGTGTGTTGTGATGGTCAAATGTGCTATATTTCTCCATGCTATGGGGCCAAAGGTACAATTGTACACATATTTTATACAATCATTTTTCTAATCAACAAGAGGGGGAAAGTAGAACATAAGCACTTTTTAACTCTCTTTTGGAAGCTCTGTGTCTTCCACTCTCCCCTTTCTCCATTGCGTACAATCACCTATTGCACTTCTTGATTCACAGGTTTTCTGTATTCTAGGAATATGATATAAGTGAGTCACACAAGGTATTTTCTTCTGTGGAATATTCCTTGAAGGATAGTTTTTAAGGTGAAAATATATTGTAGGGTATAGTCATATGCTGCATGTTTTGGTCAATGACAGAGCACATCTATACCTAGGGCTTCTTGGGATCCCAAGGTGGCAGGAAAGTTCATATCACCTGGGGATACTGTAGTCATTGCCATAGGACAGTGCATTCTTCATGAATTTGTGGTGATACTGGGATAATCAAACCTACTACCAGCAGTCATATCATTATGTGCAGCATATAATGCTTGATAATGATCATATAATCATTATGTTACTGGTTTATGTATTTCTATACTATAGGTCATTGTTTTAGATTGTGGTCCTTATACTTATTGAAAAGCTTACTGTAAATAACGCGCTGTGTTACATCAGCAGCAGCCCCACACATCTCTTCTTTACCTCACACTGTGCCATTTTCTTTCATCCTTGATGTATAATTCAAACTATTTTTTGTCATGGCTCCTAAGAGTACAAAATCCACTGCAAGTGTTAATAAGAAGCTATGTGTGGAGACTGATGTGGAAAGAAAGTTCCAAGTGATTAAGTACCACAGAGGTTGAAAATCACCGATGGATGTTGAATGCTGGTCAGGTCTGTCCCTTTCCACCATAGCTATGACCCTTAGGAACAAATAGAATGTGACAGAAGCTGCTTCGCTGAAAGCGCCAAGACCAACAAAAGTTTGAGAAGAGCCAGTCTCAGATATGGCGAAGCCACTAAGGGTTTAGACTGAAGGCCAGCCTTAAAGTTATATCCCTCTCTCGGCCATGCAATCATGGTCAAAGCCCAATTTGTGTTTGTAGTTTTCAGAGTAAAGGACTGCTTTGGTAGGACAATAACTCTGAATGATTCTAAGGATTAAACAATCACCGCTTGTTACATTGTGTGCAAGTAAGTGGCAAATCTGTGAGTGCTCATGTGAAGGCAGCTGAATATTTGGAAGCGTCAGAGATGCTGACTGTAGAGAGCCATTATTTGCCAGAGCAAATCCTCAATATTCTGGAAACAGATTCCTGAGATGACTTTCACATGTAAAGATGCCAGATCGATGCCAAGTTGCAAAGCTTTGAAGGAGAGGCAAGTAATTTTGTTTTGGGTCAAGCCGGAGGTCAGTTTTGAGGGCATAATTGAAACCCTTGTGACCTTGAAGCCTTGATTCTTCAAGCTTGTTAATAAGCACACAGCGCCTGCATACTGCAGGCGTGATAAAGCTGTGGATAGTCCTGCTCTCTTCCAAGGTGCCCTCTAGGTTGCCATGCCATTGAAATGGAGAAGCGCTGTTTACACAGTAATGTCCTCTTGGAATTGGAGTCTTTGGAGACATTGCTCC
Organism: Dinomys branickii; assembly: GCA_004027595.1. Classification (NCBI taxonomy): domain Eukaryota; kingdom Metazoa; phylum Chordata; class Mammalia; order Rodentia; family Dinomyidae; genus Dinomys; species Dinomys branickii. Next base: position 50,185 of record PVLD010014016.1, on the reverse strand, counting down.
TGTATATCCTCGTTTATTAGTGATCTGCATCCCCATGTGACAGTGACATTTCTTTCTCCAAACAGTGTCTCTTTAGTTTTGGATTGTGGTCATTATATTTATTGAAAAGCTTACTGTAAATAACATGCTGTGTTACTTCAGTAGCAGCTCCACACAACCAAGAGATAAAGAAAGTATAGCAGCTCTTAAAAGTTCTCTGGCTGAAAACACTATTATGGTTTATACATTGGGTCAAATTTCGGAGGAGGAAGCAGCCAGATACAGGAAGGCCTCGGGCTCTGGCCTGTCCACGTGCTCCCGAGTAGTCTCTCAGACTCCAGGTTCCCTACTCTCTGCCCCTGCAGGCAGAATCAGTCATTGCTCCCCATTTGGAGGGAACAGTCCTGAGGACACAGCTCAAGACCCTGGAGCCAGGAAGAGGCCACAGGCTGGGGCAGAAGCTGTCTCAGCCATACAGACCAGTGTGCAGGTGTGAGGCCCAGAAGTGACCTTTGAATGTCCCAAGTCAGGGAGCTGGGGCTTGATGCCTGCAACTTACACTCTCTCTTGAGCTCTACCACAGCACCTCACCAAGAAGAGCAGGTCCATTGCTTCACCTCCTGCAGAACCTCCTCAGGAGCCCAAAGAAAGCAGGTGCGAGTCCCTGTGTGTCTGTATAGGAGTGAGATAGTGTATGTGTGAAAGTAAGTGTGAGTGTGTGAGATTCAAGTGTGTATCAGTGGGTGCATGCGAATGTGTGAGTAGAGTGCTGGTATGAATATGCACACAGCACCAGGTAGGTGTGCTTGGTTTGTACCAGGAATGCGGCTGAAGGCTGAAGGGACATTGCCTGTTTCGAGTGTTGGCTTTGGAAGGGTAGGTGCCATGCTGCTCACATTTCATTTTGCTCCATGTCCACAGCAGTCATGGGGATGGTGAACAGTGATTACAGCAATGGTTAAGTTACTGGACACTAGTGTGCTGCAGCGGGGGCTCAGAAAGTGTGGGGCTGAGGAGTGATTTGGGGCTCCATTTGATCCCCAAAAGAAGACAATGCACACATTAGGGCACCTACTGGCAGCACAGAGGTACCATGATTAAAGCCTGTCACAGATGCTCAGACATACATGTGCCCCAGCACTTTGGGAATTTCAGGTAAATTTAGTACTAAAATTGATTTTCCAGTTGATCTGGAATCTTAGCAAGTATTCTTCTGATTAATTTTATTTTTAATAAGAAGAATTATACTCTATATAACATTTTCTATATGCAAAGAATTATTTGGCACACAACCCATGTGTATGCCTAAGTGAAGAGGAAACATTTCAGCTGGTCAGAAATGTAGAGAACACAACTTATCCTGTAGTTCATTATCAGGATATTTATTTGTTATCTAGTAAGAAAACTGAACAACAACTTATGGATAACCCAAAAAATATATCTGTCCACCCAAACCTAAACCTGCTATGCCTATGAGGATTATACTTGTGGGGCCTCCAAAATCTGGAAAAACTACAAGTAAGCATGTACAGTATCTGTCTTTTCCTCAAGCTAAAAGGATCCCCTGAAACCCGGGGCCAGCTCTCCAGGAAGCCATCTATAAAAATTGACTCCAGAAGAGAAAGTCTAAATAGACCAATAACCACTGGAGAGAAGTATATATCTGAGTTACTTTTCTCTCATTTCTGAGACAAAATACCTGATGCCCAAAATTAAGGAAGGAAAGGTTTATTTAGCTCACAGTCGGTGGGGGTTTGGGTGCATGTGTGGCTGGCTCCAAGGCAGAGTGGCCTATGGCACAGGGCAACAGTTCATGGCTGCGGAAGACTGCAAAACCAGCAAGAGCTAAAGGGAGGAGTGGCAAAAAGCAGCCTCTTTGCCTCCTTCACACTATATGCAAACTACCCGCCCCAGGGGCACGTGTAGTGCTCACACGCTTAAGGCTAGCATTAGACTCCGAATCAATCCAAAATCTAGAAGCCCGCCCATGGCTGCAAGAGGATGTGTGGGGACGTGCAGACACAAACATAACAGTGTGTCAGTCATCGTTTCATTGCTGTAACAAACACCTGAGATAAGCAGCTTATAAGGAGAAAGGTTTACCAGGGCTCACAGTGCTGGGTTTCAGCCCATGGCTGGCTGCCACTGTTGTTCTTGGGCCTGTGGTGACACAGCACGTCATGAAGATGGGCACATGGAAGGTAAAGCTGCTCACCCTTGGATCCAAGGAGAGAAAGAGGAAGAGACCACGGTGTCTCAATTCCCTTCCATGGCTTCCCCATGTCATAAAACCTCCCAGCAGGCCCCATGTCTCACGCTTCCGCCTTCTTCCAGCCTCACCATGGACCGGGCAGCCAGCCCTCAGCACTCGGGCTGTGGGGGATGTTTCCGGTCAAATTACAGCAAGACGAAATCAGAAATAGAACCTCAGTGCAGCACAGTTCAGGGTCAAACAGTTTTAGAGAAAAATCATATCAAATCGTCACAGAATTAAAAATTCAAAAGGTAATTGCTTTTTATTAGAACACGTTTACAGTACGCAATGTTTACGTTACTCTTGGGAAGCGGTATATGTGCTTCACATGTCTTGTTCTTCTTATTCTCCTTCCCCTCGTCTCTCTCCTCCCTCTCACCATTGCTTGAACCCCATCCCCGTTATATTATTATTATTTTTCATCGCATTTGTGACACACAATGATCCCATGCGCTTTGGCCATGGTGCAGGTCCACGGCACATCTCCCTTCTCTTCCCACCCCCCTTTGGTCCTCATTTCCTTTTATCTGTCTTTCCTTCTGCTCTTTATCCTCACTATGGATACATACATGAGAGAAACCACATGGTACTTAAATTTATGTGTCTGATTTGTTTAATTTAACACTATGTTTCCAAGTTATATGTTTTTAAAAGCTTTTCCGTAGTGGGAGGGAAGATAATAAAATTCCCAATTTCTTTTTATTCAGGAATATGGTATATATGATCAAAAAGGAATAAAGAATACAAGTTTGCTTTAAATGAACAACTCTGATATCAACACCCAACAATATTATACAAGAAAAGAAATTGCAAGCTAACATTATTTATCATTATAATCAAATACCCTAAATAGGAAAATATAAAATGTACTATAAACAGCATACTAAAAGATTTTTAAGCCGGGTGTGGTGGCACACACCTGCAATCTCAGCACTCAGGAGGCTGAAGCAGGAGGACCATTGAGAGTTCGAGACCAGCCAGGGCTACAAATGAGCTCAAGACCAGCCTGAAGTGCAAGAGAGACCTTGTCTCAAAAAGACAAAAAAAAGATGTTTAGCTTAAAATTATGTTAAAATATTTTATCAACATAAACTCCTATGTTAATGCAGATATATACTGTTAAACAATGTTTCCATCAGTGGCAGAACATGTCTACACTGCTGGTTTCAAAGACGGTATCACCCGGTGATGTCATAGCCGTGTTAGTTTGTGTAAATTCACTCTGTGAGGTTTGTAAAATAACAAAAGTGCTTACCGTTGGATTTCTGTTAACATAGACCATTGTTAAATGACACGTGACTGTTGCTGTAATTTAAAAAGTACAAATCGGCCAGGGAAGGAGGCACAGACCTATAACTCCAGGGGCTCAGGAGCCCGAGGCAAGAAGATCACAGGTTGAGTGCAGCCTGGACAATTTATCAACATGCCGTCTCGCAGTATAAAATAAGATTGAGGATGTAGTTTCGAAGCAGAGGCTTTAGATTCAGCCTGCCGTTTCAGCCCGTCAATTTTAGTCATTGGCAGAATGTGCCCACAGTACCCGAGGAGCTGGAAAGTTAGATCCCATCAGTCCTGTGTCTGAGGCCGGCCGGGAGGAGGCAGGGCTTTGAGCAACTGTGTGTCTGCAAGACTGTCGGTGACACACCGGTTTTGTACTTTTCCACCGGGATGAAAACCGGGGTGATCCTTGTCTTCCTGAAACCCAACCGCAGACTAGTTCACACTCCAGCGACGGGGTGCTCCCTCCTTTCATCAGGCAGATCCTGCTCGAGAGTGTGCCCCTTGTGACTCGCGTCCTCAGACCGGCACAGCATGCAAGACACTGAATGTGGGGGCCTCTGGGTTTTAGCCAATCCCACACTGATCATTCAGTGGTGCATGATTGTTCATTGCCCTACGGACTGGAGTCAAATGGAAAAATGAGCAGTGGGAAAAGATATGAAATTATTCCTGGGCAAAAACATTAAGCTATGAAAATGGATAACGAAGCGGTAGTAATAATCCCAGGATCAGTCTGCACCCCTGGACATTTTACCCGGACACATGCAGAGCCCTCTGTTGTGCACGTGCCCCCTCTTGTGGTCATGTGTGGAGAGACACCCTAAAGAGTTTTCCTATTCTGTGGCAGCACCATAGTATTGTGTAAGTCTTTCTTGCACACTTTAAAACATTTTTTATTGTTTTCCTCTTTGTTGAAATGCAATAATCACAACTGATTTGCAGGCACTGGAAATGAATTTGATGGTATTACATAGTAATATATAATTTTCAGTTAGATATTAATGACTGTCAGTTGGGATTCCAACATGATGGTTAGAATTCATACATCATACAATATTTTCTTGCTCAAAAGTCCTTAATTAGCAATGAAGAGATTGTAGAGTCATCATGTTTGGGGCTAAAGCAATTCAGTTAGCCTTGGCTTATTGATTGGAATTGTGGCCCAGAAAGTTTGTATTTGTAATCAGAAGAAAAGTTATTGGAATTCTAGTGAATTAATTTTGATATACCATTTCCAGAGAAACCTGTGGCAAAAATAAAGACACTGAGGCATATTTGTAGTTATGCTGTGAAGTCCTTAGCCCAGCTACGATGACGGTTAACTGGAATAAAGCCTCGATCAAGGGCCAAACCTGGGTTTTGTTAATTTGTGGAGAAGGGAGTGGCTTGAAGGTGAGTGACTGTGAGAATGGCGGGAAGTAGGTGAGTGCTGTGAGCTGGGCAGGGTAGGAGGCCTGAAATCACCTCTGCACTATGCAGAGAGAGAGTAATCTGCATAACACAGTTGAGGTAGTATCTAATGTTTTGGGGTCAGTGCTTCAGCTCTGATGTGTGATCCTTTATGCCTTGGATTAGGCAAGATGGGGATAACGGCTTTCAAGAAGAGCCGTTCAGATGGGCCTCCACACGTGTTGTCTACTTCTAGTCAGTATCTGTGTGACATGATTAAAAACAATTTCTAACATCTTAATTTAATTGCAAGGGCTGGCACAAGGAGGGAAATACTAGGAAGCTAATAAGTTAACAGCTACAGGCCAAAACCAATGGAAAACCTTTCCATATTACTGAAATTGTGCTGAAAACTTAAATAGAACTACAATGGTCTTCTGAAAAGTAGTTACGTGAATTCATTTCACTGTTAACCCCAAGCAATATATTTGCCACACGAACTTCTTGTTATGTGCTGCCCTCCTGTTCCAAAGCTTTCCCACCATCAACAGTGGAGATGAACCCAAAATTGTTTAAAGAAAACGAAGTCTGCCCCATCACATCGCCTTCTGGCCAGGTATTCAGGGGGACCAGCTCCTCCTTCTCCCAGTGATGCAGTACTTTCAGAGCACAGAAGAGTAGATGGAATCCTAACAAGCATGTCTCACAAGGCTTCAAGGCTCCTGCCCTGGTCTTCGAGTCCCAGCCTGTCTCCCTCTCTGGGTCTGTGACAGATTCATTCTCAAGATCAATACTATGTACGCTGGGGATGCTGCAGCCCACCTCCAAGTTCAGGATGACATTTCCCCACCATAATACAAATGTAAACACCATGTTTCCACGTCACTTTCTTCAAGGTTGCAGCACTGAGTGGGATAAACACTATATATATTATTGTACTTTGGTTCTACAAGTGATTTTACTTCTCTATTGGTTGGGATTCACTCAGTGATTAATTCAGACCAAATGCATTTTGTCTATTATGTGAGATGCATGGCGCTGATATAACAAGGTAAAAATTTTTTTGAGAAAACATGAATCATCTGTTCTCATTCCTGTACTCTAAGTGAGGACTTGGACAACAGCAACAAAAGTGACTTAATAAGAGGAGAGAATGTCAGCTCCTCAGTGCTTTTACATCAGCTGTGCTGGGCAGAAGCCTGTGACCTCAGCACAGGAGAGAGTCATGGCATTCCTTCTCACATTTCGTATTCTTTCTTTATATATATTTTCCATTAAATTCCCACTTCTTATTCTTCACTCTCCAGTCTTTTTTTATTGCAATTCTTTCTTTCTCGTGCTTTGGGCCCATCCTCATCTGACTCAATTATTTCATTTAGTTCTCAGATTTTTCATTTTTTTGCCAAATGATTGTTACACGTTTCTTTCAATATTCTTTCTTGTTTGCTTCTGTGGTTTAATGAAGTTTTTTGCTATGATCTGAAATTGCTGATGAACTTTATGAGCATATATAATAATACTCTGGGGACTCGCTCCGCCTGAGGAAATTCCACATTAGGTACAAGTGACCATCCAGGAGGGTCAGTTGATAATGTGCCACCACCACTGTGACTTCTGCAAGAACATTTTCCTGATCCCCTTTCCTTCCTTCATTTCCTGTGAGGGGTTTCATCTGGGATTTGAAGGCCCACACATGTGGGCAGAGATGGAGATTAGGCAATCGCTGGGTGAGTTCCTGCAGACAACTGACAGCATTTCCACACCCAAGCTGGGACTTCTCAGACATCTCTGGGAAGCAGAGGCTTAGAACCATAACCATCGGTGAAGATGTGCTCCCGTGTCTGGGGTTTACTAGGGAATCTCACCGTTTAGCATCAGTGTTCCATAAACCATTACATCTTCTAGCCTTTAAAACTTGTTTGCACTCAGTCTGTATTACAAACAATTTCTGCTTCGAACTTCTTTGGCAGATGTGCTCTGGCTTCTGAAGGAAGAAGAGAGAATCTTTCATTTCTGGGACCTATTTTTTTAACATCTGCATCACTGACCACACTTTAAGACCTCTGAAAAGCTACTGTTTTGACCTTTATTATTATCTTTCTTTTATTTTTTAAAATCTTATTTGGAACACTTAACATGGTTTTTCTTTTTCTGTGTAAACTTCCCTTATGCTCTAACCAGCATTCCCATGTATAATGGTTTGCATCTTTATTACATCAGGACTGGCACTGATATTTGTGATCCTGAAGCTGAGGAGGACGAAAGAGAGTTAGCGTGTTGAGACACCTCCTTTCATCCTTTACCAAGGCACTTCAGTGGTTTTCAAGGTCTGGCTGCATCTGAGAAACATTCCCAGCAGATGGTGCCATCAGGTCGAGCAGCTGGGGCAGCCTGGCCTCACACTTCTGCGTCCTTGGGTGGTTTATATCATGACGTGTATCTCTGTGGAAGGGGAACTGTATTTGTTGACAGTAATAAGTTGCAACATCTTCCTGCTTCAGGTTGCTGATGGTGAGAGTGAAATCTGTCCCAAATCCACTGCCACTGAACGTGGATGGGACCCCGGAGCGCAGGTTGGATACGTGATAGATCAGGAGAGTTGGTGCATTGCCTGGTTTCTGCTGACACCAGTCTAACTCATTGCTAATGCCCTGACTGACCCAGCACATAATGGTACCTGTGTCTGCTAAAGATACAGACAGGCAGGATGGAGACTGGATCATCTGTATGTCTCAGCTTGTACCTGACATTAGAAACAGGAAACAAATATTCACATTTTTCTGGATGAAGTAGAGGACTTCCCTGAAGAGCCGGGCAGCACTGCCCACGATAGCCTGAGCAAATCCCCACTGTCGTTCCTCTGCACGTGGGAGCCAGAGCAGCAGGAGCCCCAGGAGCTGAGCAGGGACATTCATATCCATGCTGTGTCCTGACTGAGCATGACTCCTGCACAGGGTGTGATACACTTGTTAAGAAGTTGTTGTGGCAGTGGGCTGTGCTCTGCACACAGGCAAGTCCACAGGGTCTGGGCGGGGCTGGGCCCACCTGCAGGGCTGGATCAGCTCAGCGACTCAGCACATGCTCAGTGTTCCCAGGAGTCACAAATTAGACCAGCGTGTCTCTTGAGAACATGTTCTCACCAGAGACAACAGGACACGGTCTATTGTGAGTGGATTGTGCTTTTTCTCCCTTCCTGGTTCATGGTATGCCTCGTTTTTCTGCTTTTCATGTGGTACATTCTGTCAGGGAAACTCATCTACAGAACTTCAAGAGACTCTAGAGCTCTCGATTTTCTTCTTTTTTTATCTTCATAGCAATTTCCCTGGTGCTACAATCTTGCTTTCACCCTACTTTGAATTTTCCCCACATCCTCAGTGGCCAAGAGAAAACTTTAAATGATTAATATTTTTCCCTTAAAGCTTCAATGAAATCTGAGATTAGATCACATGAAAACACCTTCCAGAGTCTGAAACATTCAGCAATATTTTTCTTTATTGCATACTCAGCATAGATTTTGTACTCCTGTGGTGTAAATCCAAATAATGCTCTCTCTATAGTACCAATTTTCTGATCATTCACCAAGTTTTTGACTTGATCTTCTATATAAGGAAGAGATGCATGGGAAAAATGGTTCTGAAGGACACTATAAGGCATATTGAATGTCTTGTGAAATCTCAGTAGCTTCTTAGTCTTCAAAACTCTCTACCTTACAAGCTACTTTGATTTCCTCTTTGTGGGAAGATACATCACTTGCATGCTTTTCAATTCATGTCCTGTTGATCTCTAAACAGCAGTAGTGATCTCTCTCTGCAGACAAGTCTTGAGAATATGGTAATATTGCAGTCCATCAGTACAGCCTGGCATCCAGAGCTGCTAAACCACATTTTCAGGCACGAGAAGCTGAAAGGCTCTGAAATCCCTCCTTGTGAACGATTTCAGTTTCTTCCCTCTCTGGATTGTATTTCTTCTGCTGGTTGGCATTGCCAAATAGAAGCAGGCTGCAGCCAGGAACTGGCAGGACCAGATTCTAAGCAAGGCTTCTGGCCATGATTCTTCACGGTCCAACACAAGAGAGACAGCAAATAGGTCTCAGCACCTTGCGCCCGGGCAAGACTGAATTCCTCCCTGGTCCTCCCCATCCCTAGCCTTGTAGGCCTCCAGGCAAGCAGCACAAAAGACCTGCTCCACTTTTCAACAGGAGCTGGAACAATAATGATTGATCTATTATAGTTGTGTTCAGAAAATATATTGGGCACTAATACTTCCGGATGTTTTTGCCCTTTTGTTTTTCAAGAAGAGGTGCATTTGCTATGTTTTCAACAACTTATTTTCTTTTGGTTTCTGAACTGTGTAGCACGCAGGAATCCAAGTAGAGCCCCAGTCTGCAGGAAAATGAGTTTTATTCACAGTAGAAGCTGAAATGAGGGTCAGACTTGGACAGCCCTTGCCTTTAAAATGTGATCCAAATGCAAACTCCAATACTAAGATACTGTGGTTTGGGGCAGAGCAACCTCAGTCCACTACCCCTGCAAAGATCCTTTGATGATTGTGGTGACACCCTAAAACCTGGTGCTGGAGAGACCACCAGGGCAGGTAGAGAGTGAGGCATTGACCCCATGCATCCCAATCAGTGGCCTCAGGTACAAGGGCAACCAGGTCCCCTCTCCCCTCCAAGTGACTCAGGGACGGTTGAGGCACTGTGACAGAGAGGTCACAGCTCTTTGTCCAGGGAAGGAGCCTTCCTGCATGCTGAGGCTCAGGGTGAGTCAAAGGACCTCTGCATCATTTCAAATAGACAAAGAGTAAGTGTGCAGGTCATGGTCTGGAAAACCCCTTATTGCACCAGCAATCATACTGGACATCACAGGACAGGCGACAGATTAAAATCATGCACCTCCAAGGGTTCAGTGAGCACACAGCAGCACTTCTAGAAATTCATGGCAAATGTGCTTTTGCAGAATTTAATAGCTTTGACATAGAAATTAAAAGATATCCTTCAAATTAAATGATAGGAAATCCATAAAGGGGAAAAGGAAGGCTATAGAACAGAGCCAGACTGAACTAAAGAGACAGGCCCAGTTGAATGGCAAACGCAAATCTTGACCGGATCTCACTATTACAAAAGATATTCATGGGAGAACTGTCAAAATCTGACAGATATGAAGACTAGAGGGAGTGGTATATTAACAATGATTTTCTCATTCCATTGTTGTAGTTGGTTATGCGAGAGAATGTAGGAACTTGTAGGAATTGTATAGTAAAAGATGGTCAGGCTGGGGTCATCAACTTACACACAACTGGTTCAGTGGAACAGAAGAACTGTGTAATATAAATACAATCATTGTGCAAGAGTAAACTTGTTTTAGGTATACTTGAAGTAAAAAAAATGGCTATTTCTGAGAGCATGGCAAGACTAAGCATTCTGTAACAGCATTGAGCCATGTGAGCAACTGATTTACTACAGAAACACAGAGGTAACACTGTTTCCTTAAGTGCCTGTAGCTCTCTGAGGTGTCATCAGCCAAAGCCACAGACACTTTACTACCCACTGCCTGAACGGGCCGCATCTCCTTCTCGGTCTGAGGAAACTGTATATTCCACCCCACTGCTGCCATCTGACCTCATTCACCTCAGTGCAGCAGCCTGAAAGCTCCAACCAGTGATGTAAAACCTGACTATTAAAGATAAGGTCGCTCTTTCTCCCACCAACCAAACAGAGTGATCCTGAGATTGAAGTCTGGCTTAGGATAAACCTAAAGCCCTGCAACAGACCAGAATCTCGCAGCACAAGTTCTTGCAAAACAGGACAAAGGCCAAGGCCATGGGAAACTACTCTGAGTACTGGAGACACAGAGGAAAGAATTATGAGGACGGAGACGAGTCTGGGGCTGCCTAAGCACAGGCAGTGCCTGGCAACGTGCTGAATCATAAGGGGATCCTGTGAAAACTGAGTGTCCTGCCCTGGGGCCTCCCCTGTTCTATTCCATTGGTGTTTCAGAGTGGCACAGCCATTATGCAGCACCCAGAGCCACACCAACACCCAACATGTGGGACCTCTCGTTCTGCACTGCAGACGCCAGGCTCCTCACTTGGCTCCCTCCCTTCATTCATGGAGTGAGTTGGGCCTGATGCGGAGTTAAGTTCTTCCTCAACCTCCCCTTCTTGTCTCTTGAGATTTCAAGTTCAAAATCTCTACATCTAACTTCCAGTACACTGCTCTCTGCTTCCCTGGGTTCCTGCTCCTGAGAGTGGCTACAGAGTACATGTTCACTGCCCAGCCCAACATATCACCCAGAGGTGTTGCTGGGAGAAAGAAAGGGGTTTGCTGTGTGAGATGATGTGTTTGTACATGTGACCAAGTGGCCCTTTGTTGTTTTAACAGAACAAGAGTTGGAGCAAAGGCAGTGAGGCTCAGATTGTGACTCCAGAATCAGGATCTGCTCTCGAAGAAACACAAGAAATGCTAAATATGTAAATTCATATGTGGGCTTGGAGACACTCAGCAATATGGCTTGTGTACCTTTACATGGATCTTATTTACAGGGCTCCCTGGGTTGGATAACACACAGCACACAATTTATGAAACAATTATTTTCAAGACATTGCACATTGGAAACAGACAACAATGATCCCAGAACTGGAAACCAGAGATGAGATTCAAATGACTCCACCTAGAACCTGAGCAGAGTTTTCAGAGCATTGCCCTGGAAGATGAAACCCGGGAGCAACCTGGTGGTGCAGAGTCAAGGGGAAAGAATTACTTTCTAGAATGCTGAAGACAGAAACGGAGAGGAGAGAGCTGCACAGAGAGAGAGAGAGAGACAGAGAGAGAGAGAGAGACAGAGAGAGAGAGAGAGACAGAGAGAGAGAGAGCAAGGATGTCTACAGAAGGTTTCCCCGAGTGTTCAATGGAGTACAGGTCACAGCATGCATGTGCAGAATGTGCCCAGGCTGACAAAAGGAAAGCTGGATGATTTGAGGAAAATGTCTGTTTCTTTTTTTTGTACTATGAGGTAGGTGAACTGAAGCATGCCATTGCTCCCTTTGTGTTGGTCTGACTTGTACTTTGGATGTCATGTCATTCACGCTAACCTCCTCTGCATATCCAGTGGAAGAACTAGCAACACAAAGGAAGCTTCAATGATGCAGTTGCTATGGATGGTCACCGTCTGCTTGTATAAATATAAAGTGTAGCAACCAGAAAGGCCTACACGATGGGGTATCGCATCGTTCACCAACCACTAGGGAGCTTAAGGAACAGCATCCGGCACAGCTTCTAGAAACTGTGCAAGGATGTTGCTGCTGGTCCAGCCTGTGCAAGGAGCCTGTGCTGCCTCAGTTACTGCGTTTACACTGATTCCTCCCGGTAAGACAGCCGCTCCTCTGCTGCTATTCAGCCACTTTCCTGCAGGTGACCGAAGCGCCTGCCACTGGCTACCAGAGGCTCAATGTTTGGTCCCCTTTCAGTCTCGTGAGGATTCTCCTGTCTCATAGCTTCTGAGGCTATTTCTAACCCATTGACCTTCAGTGCTTTCCATCACCAATACACATTTTCGCACACATAAACTTCCATTTTTTAAAACATCGACAATAGCATGGTGTCACCTGTCATATGACTCGCCTGGCCTTTGCAAGTAACAGCAAGTTCCTTCAACACAAATGATGCAGAAAGCAGATCCCCTCAGCACAGTATCTACTCCTTCTCTTATCTCACCAAATGTAGCCTAAGGCCTCGATCACCAAAGCAGTCCTTAACTTTATAAAGATTGAGTGTGCAGTCATGGTTATTTGATGCAGTGTGTGCACACCTGATGCAGTGTTCCTGAATCTATTTCCTTAATAAACTCTCTCTATCTAGGTTCCCACAAATCTTCCAGTAAAACATTGTCTGGAAAGGCTAGCCTATATTTCTTTGGCATCCTGATAATTTCATAGCACAAAAAATAACATCCAACAGATCAATGCAGATTAAGTTTCCCCAATATACTCGGTCTGGGGATAGGAGAGAGCAACACTGTCCAAGTTGTGCATTATTTCCCCACGCACATTTGCAATTTCCAAAGGACCCATGATATTGAATATGTTGTCATATATTTATCAAGCATTTGTATTTCTTCCTTTGAGAAGTGTCCGTTCAAATTAGTGACCCAGTTTTAAACGGGTTTCTTGATATTTTTTTATTGAGTGTTTTGAAATGAACAAGATACCTGACACATATTTCCATGTGTGCGTATTCACGATAGTAGTACTTTTCTCAACAGTACCCGACAGAATCAGCTTGGGTCCTCATCCACAGATGAATGCACAGAGATAATACAGAGTAGATTTATTGTTCAGCCAGAAAGAAGAATGAATTCCATTATTTGCAGCAAAGTGGATGGGTCTGGAAGACATGGTAAGAGAAATAAACCAGATACATAAGAATAAATATTGAATTCTCTTTTTCATACATGGACACTAAGTTAAAAAAAGTTGCTTCTAAATGAGAACAGTAATTACTAGTTACTCTGAAAGGTGGAGCATGAGACTGGGGCTGGGAGAGTGGAGGAAGGTGGGGTCGGGTGGATTCATGTGACCAAAGCATACCTCATGCATGTATGGAAATAACACAGGGAAACTCATTAATTTCTAAAATTAGCATGTGTTTGTAAAATATTAAAAATAAATCTGTAGTTTAGACTCTCTTCCCTGTATTTAAAGCAACTCCTGTTTTGATCATTTATTGTGACTTCTCTTTTGTTATAGGGGTCCCAAAAGTTTCCAAACAAGACTCCTTTTACACAGGCTGCCTACAGCTGACAAATGCTCTCAGTACCCAGAGGTGCCAGGAGGAGCAGCTGGGCAGCCGGGCCTCACCCTTCTGCTTCTCTGGGAGGTTTTTGTTATGGCTTGAATCACTGTGAGAGGAAACCTGTGGCGCTGCATACAGTAATAAGTTGCAGCATCTTCACGCTGCAGGCTGCCGATGGTGAGAGTGAAGTCTGCCCCAGACCCACCGCCGCTGAACCGGGATGGGACCCCAGGTTGTAAACTGTTTGCCTTATAGATCAGGGGTTTAGGGCTGTCCCCTTCTTTCTGCTGATACCAGTCTAACGCAGGGCTGATTCTCTGACTGGTCCTGCAGGTGATGGTGACTGTGTCTCCTAGAGAGGCGGACAGGGAGGATGGAGACTGGGTCATCTGGATGTCACATCTGGCACCTGACATTGGATATATTAAAAAAATTGCCAAGTAATTAGTGATGTTATGAGAAGAGTAACCTTCCAGCAAGAGGCAGTGCTGACTGCACTGGCCTAAGTAAATTCCCTTCCTTACCCAGGAGCCAGAGCAGCAGGAGCCCCAGGAGCTGAGCAGGGACCCTCATGTCCATGAAGTGTCCTGACTGGGACTGATCCTGCACAGGGTATGGGCAGCCTGTTAAGTGTTTTGCAGCAGTGGGCTGTGCTCTGGGGACATGCAAATCAGCTGTGGCTGCCCAGGGCTGGGCCCAGCTGCAGGGCTGGCTCAGCTCCATAACTCAGCGCAGGCCTGGCCTCCCCAGGGGTCCTGGTTTAAAATGGGGCAGCACAGATTTCTGTGAGAAGATGCTTCTTTCTGGCAGCAATTTGGTTGCAAAAGGTATATAAGGAATGATAATAAAAATGTGAAATAGACTGGAGGACTCTTTGGAGTAACTGATTTCATGGCGACATTGGGGTTGTGAAGGAGAATGTCCCTTTTTATAGAGTGTGCATGGAACATTCTGAGAAAGTGGGGATCATAGGCCCCCAAATGACTTTCAAGTTGCTTCAGTGAAGGAAAAGAAAATAAATGTGCTGTGCTGTCTAAATTCTATTGAGTGTGAGACATTTGCATTTTACCTACATAAAAGGTATGTTTATAGGAAACCTGAAAATTGTATTCTGAAACCCTTTTTGATGGCCCTGACCCATGCTATTCTCTGCATAGCATCGTGCAATTTACTGCAGACAGTACTGCAATTTATCTGGAGGGGAAATACCACATTTCCCCAGTGACAGTGTTGCTCACAAGTCCAGGTGAGAAGATACAGGTCTCTCTTACCTCTAGGAGCCAAATTGACTACACTCGATGCTTCTCTTTTTTTCCTTTAAAAATAAATGAACAAAAACACATTAACAAACACATATATATTTTCAGAGTAACACAAGAACAATACAAGCAATACTGCGTTTCAGAGAGGGTGACAGGAAATGAACAATGGTTGTTGTATTACATATTGATATCTTCAAAGTGGTTACTCAGGAAAAAAAATAGAGACATGTAAGATTCATCAGCTAATCGACCCATTAACTGTTCTTTTCAGTAAAGTGATAGAAGTCGGTAGTAAAACCATGTCAGCTCTCCTGTGTACATAAGCACGTAATTGTCTTCTTTCTTTTCTCTTTTCCCTCGTCCCAGTTCTTTACTTTTGAGCAGTTTCCTTCTGTCTGACAGTATCTATCATACCTCTGAAGTTTTATTCCCTCTTTCAGGTTCTTACATGAGTGAGACAATACATCGTTTGTACCTGTACTGACCCCTTGTTTCTGACATGTGGCAATATTTCTCACAATTTACTACCACGAAGGGCTGACTAGTAGTGTCAGAATGGATAACTTCGACAAATTGCTGGGTTTTTTTTTTTCTCCAACATTATGAGCCCGATTTAGAATAATGTGAGCCCTGGATATTTCAGACTCCTCAGAATCAATTCTCTCCATGAAAGTGGAAGACCAAGATCATATGACCTGGGAGTCTCCCTGTCCTGTGCTCCCCAGCAACATACTCCAAGCTCAGCTGCTGTGCCTCTGCAGATTGGCTTCTGGAAGGACAGGTGGGAGGGGCTTACCCGGAGAGGGAATGTTCAGCAAATCCTCTCTCTTACAGTCAGGGTTGCAACCACGCGCCACCAGGGCTTCATTCCTCATTGCTCATTATTACTGTTCGGGGACGTCGTCCTGACCAAGCTCCAGCCTCTCTGTGTACATCAGCAGAAACAGCCTCCTTTTCTGGTCAAGCGAGTCCCAATACACTTGGAGCAGTCTTGGGCGCAGATAAAACTTGGTCAAAGATTGGAACCCTTTATAGGTCATGTTAAAAAAAAAAAGTTGCACTAATTTCAAAGTCATTACAGTTATTCATTAAGTTTGATGGGTCAGAGAGATTTGAAGGAAAACTTTACCTGCTGGTGTTGGAACAAACCAAGCTCTGAGAATGACATGAAGTCGTATGTCTAATCCATGTGACAATGCTGCCTGCAGTAAGTGTGGATGACGGGCTTGTGAATTCAAGGTCAGTACAGACTTTCAGGCACGTCAAATATGGCAGAGTTTTGAAATAGGGGGCTCAAGTCATAGCAAGGGTTAAGGTGGCATTGTGGGCAGCTGCTAGGCTATGATTTTGGGCTGTGGAGGAAGCAGCTACTGTCCTTAGCCCAACTATCCTCAGGGACTGAGGACCTGGGAGAGCTCCAGAAAGAACATGCTCAATCCCAGAGGTGCTACACCAAGCCAAGGGCCCCCTCTCAGGGTGAGATTCTGAGAAAGAGAGAGACCCAGACCTCACAGCTGGGCCTGCTCTTCACAGCATTGATCTCATTTGTCTTTAGGGAGCGAGGACAAGGGCTGGATCAGCAGGACACCCCTCCCAGAGTCTCGCCACAGTCAGCCTCTATTCTGCTTAACAAGTCAAGGAGCACTGTTAGACATGTACCTACATCTTGGATTCATGTTATAAGGTAAGTGTTACATTAATACATCAGTAATTTATAATTTTATTTGTTAGTATAATATTTTAAATTCTGACACACTGAGTATGAACACTGAGAACCCACACGCTTGTATCATAACCCGGTCCTTCACCACTGCACAAATGAGCATCATGAAACTCAGAACAAACCCTGACCCCTGTGGACCATGCAGTGATCAGCCCATTATGAGGAACTCTGGAGAACAGTAGGGACAGACCTGAAATCACAGACTCTCTCTGCCTGACCCTTTCCCTATGAGGTCATTCCAGCGTGCCTTGCCCTCTGCAACGACTGAAGCCTTCAGGGAGGTTTGTCTGGAACTTCAGGGATGAAGCGTAAGGCTGCTTCATCTTTAAACACACACACACACACACACACACACACACACACACACACACAGGGCTACTGGACCATCAGAGTCTCATAGTCCTTGTTCTCCTGGACACCCTTGCCCATCGGTGACCTGCGATTTTGCCTCCATTCTAAGCTTCCTCATGCAAGTGTCATGTTGTCAGGCTGTGGCTACTGAAGATCACCAAGAAAACAGATAATATTCAGGAAGTTATACATCAGGGAGATGTGGCTTATTGTGATCAGGATCCCAGAAGAAACACGAGTCCTGCTAGCTGGTCAGAGGCCCTCTGGCTTTAGAGACTTCTGCTGTTAAAGGGAGAGTGTCACTTCTACTTCCCTGGTGTTTTCAGATGAAGTCTCTGTGCTTTAGATATGCTGGCGTTTGTTTGTCATCTAATGGCAGTCGGTGACAGGGAAACTAACGAGATTTTCAGTTTGGAGGACCCCAGTATCTTGACTGAATTTTTCCTGCCCATTTTCTTGAATGTTGTTCTATTTAACTCACCATTAGGTTAACTATGTAGAAAACTCAAAGGATTCCTCCGCTTAATCAGTTTTCCAAATAGGTAAGGACAAAAGATGATGAGGGAACCAGGAATTCTGAAAAGACAGCAGTCTCAGGACTGTTGTATGGTCCACATGACAGACCCAGGGTACAGGATGGCAAAGAGTTCAGGGACCTGCGCAACCCAGCAGGGGGCACGGTATTACAGGTGGGAAGCTGAGGGCTCACAGACAGGATCTCTGCCCCAGCCTCATCCTGGCCATCCCAGGAATGCTTCCACAGTGTGTAGGAGAACCCAGAACCCCAGGTGGGGTTTTTCTTCTACTTTTTTTTTTACTGTGAAAATTTGAGCAGTTTTTAGAGCTTCTTAAGTGTTTTCTTCTTCAATTTTCACATTTTTGTTCATTTGTTTAATTTTAATTTTAATTTTTCTGTGGAAAGTTATGCCTTTCTCTTTTGCTAATGTCCCAATGACCACGTGTGAGATCAATTTTTAATAAAAATATTTACTGACTAGAAATACTCCTTTATATTTGAAAGATCTCATTTTCTGTATTTTAAATGATTTTCCTCTAAACTACTTACTAAAAAACAGCTTTGTAGTTTTAACTGATCCAGGAATATATTGTACTGGAATAGGCAACCTTCTTTTTTTATGTCCAAGAGAATAAAAAGAAAAAGAACAATAGCAAAATACCAACAACACAGACAAAACCAAAACAAAGCAAAAACAATAAAAATGGTACAGGACACCTGGTAATATGAGCAATGTTTTGAAGATAGCAATGCGTAGTATAACAACTACTGTTAATTTCTACCATTTTGCTGGGCAACCTTTTTACACGTAGTTCATTCTTTTAAGAAAAACAGAATAATGTCGTTTTTAAATTTAAAGCATGTTTAATTTTCAACTATAGGCTAATACACACCTTATTCAATTTAAATAGGATTTTGGAGGCCTCCCTTGTAACACAGAAGTATGAAAATCATTATCAAACACAGGGAACTACTTTTGGTCATCATCATTACCCAAGGTGTTAACATTTTTGTGACTCTGTAATATACAGATTTGATTGCCCTCCGTCTCCCTTTTAAAAAATTTAAGATCAAATCTGGTATTCTCACATGATAATTTAATAATTTATAAACCTCCATTTAATTTAGGACCTTGTAGATCTTATCAGGTTAGCACCATCCCTGCTACAGAAGAAAATGACAAGAGAACATCAGTTTAAAATCAACGTTATAATGGCGTCCTGAAGTTATGACAGAAACAGAAAAAAGACTTAAAATTCTAGAGAGACATCCTTTTAGGCTAACTTCAATCCCACGTGTAATTTTCTACACTGGAGCGTCACCACCTGAGATTCTGCCATGTTGTACATAGAGAGAATCTACTGGGGAAGGGAGTACAGCCCCGGTTTGGCAGGAGCATGGAGCAGCCTTAGGAGATTGGATCAAAGCTGAGCCCTTAACACTACGCTGGGTTTTAGGAGGACAACGGTGTAAAACGCTGTGCCTGGCCCTGCTCGGGAGAGAGGATATATGGGAGAAGAGGAGGAAGGTTTGTAGGGGTGGGGGGAGCAGAGAGAGAAAGAGTCTTTATAACATTGAACTAATCTATCTCTATGTATACTAGTCAGTATAATTCCAGATTTAAAATGAAGAGACGAACTGTCAGCTCTATGTGGCTGAGAGTCTGACTGAATGTAATTGTACTGTGGTATGTCTAGGAGTATTAGACTGAATTTTATTCAGCACTCTCTTCCGTCATGTCTGGTTACTCTGCTGACAGCGAACACCTTTTATTCTCCAGAGTGCTTACTGGATGTCACAGCTAATAAAGCCTTGTTCTGGAAGTCCTGTAAATCTGCTCATGATTTATTTCTTGGGTGTTACAGACTCAGAAGTTCCTGTAAACCCACTCAAAGAATTTCTCATTTCTAGTATCTGATTCAGGTACATGGGACCATGAAATTTATTTCCGTATTAAAAATCTCAATGCCTAAACTCCAGGGCCTACACTGGCTTCTCTGGATCTTTGCTCTTAAGAGCAGCTGCACATTAGGCACTTTTTCCCCAGTCCAAGCTGTGCTCAAGGCAGTGCTGGTGGGAGAAAGATAGAGTTTGGATATGTGAGCTGATGTGTCCTAATTACTCTGTTAAATATTGCCATATAAAATATTCTTAGCATTGTATTTCATTAAATATTTCTCTAAGAGAACTGTATTTTATTCTATGCATCCAAAAACATTTTAGTTTTTAGTGTCCTCTATATTCTATTTTTCTAGTTAGCTTTCTAAGTATTTGTATTAATGCGGTTTTTGTAAAATGTACCCATATGCATGAAGGTTTGCTAATATATTAGTCAGCTTATCAAAACAACATTGGGTAGCAAACGACCCCAGAACCTGGTGTTTCAAACATTAAGGCATCATGTTCATGTTTATGAACGTTTGCATAAACCATGATTCAAGTGATTTGGAAAGAGCTCTCCTAGATTGTTCTGCTTGTCGTCAACCTATGGATTTTTCTGAATCTGAAGCCAACACTGAAGGAGCAGTGACTACCCACGGTGGTGAACAACCTCCTGGGGGGAGTTACATAAGCAAATGGGAGGCCCAGTGTCTCCAGTACAAGTACCCTGAACTTTCACTGATTGGTAATTCCTGAAGTTTTAAAAAACCATTCTTTCCTTTTATTTTACTGGTGGTTGAAGCTGGCAATGACAAACAGAGACCAATGGACAGAGGTGAGGACTGAGAGTCACCTGTGAGAGGCTCTCGGTAGCTTAGAGCACCAGGACTCTGCGCCTGGACCCTTTGGTAGACCTCATGATTCTGCTGTTCACAGCTTCTGGATCTTCTTTGGCTTTCAGTGTAGAAGCTGAGAATCCTGTTTCTAGTACCTACATTTTTTGTTACCACACTACTCAGTCTTTCAGATTAAAGTCTGTGGCTTATTTCCATTTTCTTAATGATTAATTGTAAAGTCTTTTTCTGTACATCTATGGACCACTTGCCCTTTTTTCCTTGAAAACTATCTATTCACATGTGATCTAAGACTTAATTGGATTACTCAATTTTCTGTTGTCCAGTTTTTGACTTGTTGATAGAATCTGGATATTAATCCTCTGTCAGTTGAGTAAATGGCAAATGTTTTACACCATTCTTAGCTTCACTTTTTGCTCTGATGATTTTTCCTTTACTGTGAAGACACTTTTCAGTTTAATGTAATTTTATTTAAGTTTTGCCTTTGTTTCCCGAGCTATTAGAGTTTTGTTTGAAAAAAATATTACATATATCAATATTTGGAAGGTTTATTTTGCTTTCCTCTGGTGGTTTCAGAGTCCATCCTTAGCTTAAAGTGTGTGATTCATTTAGAACTGATTTTTACACAGGGTTAAAGAAGGGGTCCAGTTTTAGTTTCCAGCAGGTGCATATCCAGTTTTCTTCACACCATTTTTTAACAGTTATCTCACCACAGATAGAATGACTAATATTAAAAAAATAACAAATGCTGACAAAGATCTGAAGACAAAAGAACTCCTGCACATTGTTTGTGGGAAAGTAAATTGGTACAACTGCCATGGAAAAAACTGTGGAAATTCTGGCAAAAACTTAGTAAGACTATCACCTGATGTAGTTATCCAACTTCTACCCAAAGGAAACGAAGAGATAAGTGCCCAGAAGAGATAAGCACACGGCTGTATTTATTGCAGCAGTGCTTGCAACAGCTAATATATGGAATCTCTAAAGGTGGCCATTAACAACTGATGAATGAAAAAATGTGAAGTATATTCACAAGTGTATTACTCAGTCATAAATAAAGAAACTCTACCATCTGCAGCAGAATAGATGAAGCAGGAGGATATCTCATTCAGCAAAATAAGCCACACACAAAAATAGGAAGTACCATATGTGCCCTTTCATCTATAGAAGTCTAGAAATAGTAGATGGGAAAATAGAAGAGTGACTCCTAAGATAAGGGGAAGAGAGTCGAGCGTCAAAGTGTGGATGTATACGATTAGTACACACTCTGTGTTCATGGAACTATCACTGCAAATCCCATTGCTATCAACAAATGATATGTGTTAATAAAACAGACAGAAAAATTAGTGAAGATTATAATTTAAGATCTGTTGTCCACATTTAAAACAATTCCTGCTTGGAATATCCATAGAGTTATCTCTTCTGTATGAGCCACAACAGATGTTACAACATAGATGCCTCAGAGGAGGCTTCCTGCACCTGAGAAATGCTCTCAGCAGACAGAGTGGCCTGGAGGAGCAGCTGGGGCAGCTCAGCTTCACGCTTCTGCTTCCCTGGCTGGTTTATGTTATGGCTTGTATCACTGTGGGAGGATAACTGTTATGCTGTTGACAGTAATAAACTGCAAAATCCTCAGGCTCCATGTTGCTTATGGTGAGAGTAAAGTCTGTCCCAGATCCACTGCCACTGAACCTTGTTGGGACTCCAGTGTACAAGCTGGATGAACTGTAAATCAGTGGCCTAGGGGCTTTTCCTTGTTTCTGCTGATACCAGGCTAAATTGCTGCTGATGCCTTGACTGGCCCGACAAGTGATGGTGATTCTATCTCCTGGAGATGCGTACAGGATGGATGGAGACTGGGTCAACTGGGTGTCACATGTGGCACCTGAAATTGGAAATGCACAAACAAAAAAATCATCCACGTGATTACTTGTTTTTGCCAGAGGACTTCCCTCATTGGCCAGGCAGCACCACCCTCATCAGGCTGAGCAAATTCCCAGCTCCGTCCTTCCTTACCTGGCAGCCAGAGCAGCAGGAGCCCCAGGAGCTGAGCGGGGACCCTCATGTCCATGCTGTGTCCTGACTGGGACTGAGTCCTGCACAGGCTGTGACAGCCTATGAAGAAGCCCTCAGGGCCTGGGCTGTGCTCTGGGGACATGCAAATCAGCAAGGGCTGGGTGTGACGGGCACAGCTGCAGGGCTGGTTCCTTTCAGTAACTTAGGCACAGGATCTGGAGATATCTCAGGGTGATTGGAATGCTAGAGAATGGCCTTCACACAATGCGTTTTCTCTAGAGACCACCGGGCAGCTCCAGCTGCTGTGCATTGTTACACTGCCACCTTCAAGCTCACCGTATCTCCTCTTGTTGTCCCTTTCCCTGTGAGTGTCAGAAAACACACAATAAACTCAGAGATATATTTCCTTCTTCCTACATTTATTCCTGTGATTCTCATTGAGTCAGGAAAGGCTTTGTCATTGTTTGGATTCTCTCATTATGTGAGTTGTTAGCTCTGCTGCCCAGCAATACAATCAAGTAGAAGTGGAAGAAATTAGAGGGGTCATGGATGTGTTGGAAAATTAAACTAATCCAACAAATCCACCCCAAACACCGAGCACTTGGCGATCCTCTCTTGTCCTCTCCGTGCGAGCCTTACTCTTTTCATCTCTCATTTGTCTGTCTGACCGCATCCACCAAAGCCAGCCTCACCAGGGATTTTATCGCTTTATACCTGAACGGTCTGTGCCGCCATTCTAGCTCTGCATACAGTTATGTGTTCCCACATTAGAAGCTCCCCAGGCACCTCAAGTTGTTGGGTGTGGGTTTCACAAGATTTAACCCAAGGCGTTCCCTCCAGAAGCTAAGATCCTCTTTGAAACTCTGCTTATGCATCCTTGAAACAACTCTACCATGTTTCCTAAGCTTTCATATTCCTTCCTAATCCAGTAGTTTCTAGGGTTAGGCCCTGGGAGTCTGAGCACAGACTTAAAAAAAGAAGGTAGCAGAGGAACTGCTGCAAGGTCTTTGGGGCCTGTGCAGTCTGGACACGGGGTTTATTTATACGGGTGTAAGTGGAAGCAAACATGGGGGAAGGGAGCTAGAGAGGGCAGAGCCGGTCATCCGCACACAGGAGGAGGACACTGCTGGCCAACATTGGGGTCTGAGGATTAGTGAAATGGGAATTAGTGACATTTGTGGGATTCCCCACTGTAGCTGTCAGGGCCCAGGAAGGGTAAGGAAGTTACTTTTCCATGGCAGGTGAGGTTGGCCATGGCTTGGTTAGGACTGTCAGGGTGTAAAAAGTATATGTAGGTATGTGTGGGTCGGGTTACTTGCTATGAGAGTGTAAGTGACACCCAAGGTCCACCTCATCCAGGAGGGGTGCTGGTCATATACAAAGGCAGGATAAGTCGAGCCTATATTCTCACTATTGGAAAAAGGGGTTCAAATTTAAAGAAAGGAAATTTGTGGATACATTTGTTTGAGAATAAAATGGTGTGCCACAGAAGTAGAAATATCAATGTATATTAATACTTCTCTGTGAATATATATTGATAAATGGACAAATAAATGACAAATAATTGTCCCTGCACTACATGTACAAAGGGCCTAGTTTCAGTAAGTACACGTAGAACCCACAACATCTTGTACCTAAATATCATTCTTCACTCAAAGAGAGCATAGATTTAAAGTTTCCAGAAATGTACCACTCACACATTAGACATTGTCCAAAGCCATAGGCAACTATAAAGACCAGTGAATTGAATAGACCGTGAAGATTTTATTTGGAGCATGTTCCACTTTGTCCTCTGGCTTCTAAACTATCATAACATATCCAAGAAATGATGCCAGATCTGGTCATCTTGAAAAAATAAAATTACTATTCTGGTTGTTGCCATAGCTAAGGAGTGTGGTCTTGGAAGGGCCTAAATTAAAATAAACATGCAACTCTGGTTATAACGGGACACCTGAGGACCAATATGCTCTAAATAATTTCACCACCTTATCAGCTGGGAGACGGCTCTGAGTTGCAGAAGAAATAGTAAGACAGTGATTTAACAAGACAACTAGAGGCTCCCTCAAGTGGTTCCTACAAAGTTAGGAGGCCGTATTTACAACACAGAGCATGAGAGTTGATCTATGTGCTGTGGTCCTGGTGCTATAAGTGTCAATAAAACGGTGACTGTTAACTCATTGTCAGCTTGACTGGATTAAGAGCAAGACCAAGCTGATCAGTGAACAACTTCTGAGGGTGTCTGTGGTGAACCCACAAACATGTATACATCAGGAAGAGAAGTTGTATAAATATTTTAGTACTTGTCTCAGTTACCTTTCTTGTTGTTGAAGCAAAATACTTAACACCCAAATTTAGAGAAGGAAAAGTTCATTGTAGCTCACAGTTTGTATTTGTAGAGGTTTCAGGTCATAGTTGACTGGCTCCAAGGGAGTGTGGTGAGGCAGAGTGGCAACACAGAGGAGAAACTCATAGCAGACAGAAGGCAGTAAGTAGCAATGTAGCAAGCTTCAAGCAACAAGGAACAAGCAACAAGCAGAGACCCCTTCCTGTCCCTTATGTCCTATCAATGTTATCTACCCTTGGGGCAGGTGGCATTCACACCCAGTACGGGACATGCTTAATCCTACCCTGAACTAGGCCAAACCAATCAGTGGGCTGATTTAGTAATCGCACATCCTTAATCTTAGCATCACAGGTTCTAGATTTAGCCACCTCTGGAAAAGCCCCACCTATTACCACATGAGGGTTTGGAGGAACATCTAGACCCAAACCATAACAGTACTAAATTTACTGAGACATCAAGAATTTTTTACCTAAGAATAAATGGTACTAATTTGGGGTGTCTCTACTTATCATGAAAGGTTCCATGACTTTTGCCAACTTGGATGTGAATTCACTGGAAAGTGGAAATTTGGGGGAACCATTCAACTCATTAAAGGGTGTAAAACACTTTATTTCTCCCAGAGAATCTGGTCTATCTTCTCCTCAAATGTCATCTAAAACCACAAAGCAAAGTAATGAAGAGAGCTGGAAGAAATTAACTCAGTAACCCTCTGATGATGCACCATAAGGGCTAGGAATTCTCATTCACAGCATCAAGTGAGAATGGTACAATATATAGTTATTTATTAGATCCTCCTTTGATTTTATGAGACAGAGCAGAGTATAGTGTTCCCAAAAGAAATGGCCTAGTGAGGACTGTGGTATCAACTTCATAAATAACAGTGAAGGGACTCCAAGCAAGACTTGCTAGAAATCTCCACTCTGATTTCCCTTGGGGTTGTACTGCTCTACATTCCCACCAAAAATATGAAAGTTTCTTTTCCCCTACATATTCCCTATTACTTCTTGTTACTCCATTTGATCTGGCTCTCCTTGTCTGGGCATCTTCCAGAGGAGTTAAATTCATCATATCACAGGGCTATATACACATGCATGTTTATAGCCGCACATTAATAATAGCTAAATCTGGGAAACAATGTATGTGTTTATCAACAGATGAATGGGTAAATAAAATGTGTTATCTATACACAATGCAGTACTACTGTGCCATAAAGGAAGGGAAACTGAAGGTATGTGTGGGGAAATGGATGTAATTTGAGACCAAGATGCAAAGTACAATTTTTTGGACCAAAAATCTGTTTTGGACCTCAAATCTTAAATATCATGTCAATTTTCTTATCTGACAAAATACCCCCCAAAATAGATGTTACCATATGCATATATTTCTTGCAGAGAAATATATATATATATATATATATATATAGAGAGAGAGAGAGAGAGAGAGAGAGAAAGAGAGAGAGAGAGAGAGAGAGAGAGAGAGAGAGAGAGAGAGAGACTAGGAAGTGGAAAGAAGTTCAAAAAATTCCCCAAAATATCCATTCTGTCATTTCAAAAACATTTTAAAATATATGGCAATTTGACAATTGATTTCATTATATACTATAAAGATAAATGTTCTTTGAAAACAAAATTTTGGCCTTCAATTTGTTGCTCCTTTGTAAGAGAGAAGCTTTTTTGTGTACAGTCATAACTTTAAAACCATGATACACAGTATATTAACTATTGTTATTTTCTAATATATTTGTCACAAAATATTGTTTAACTTTTCCTCACAGTAAGAAATGTGCTTTTCATATTTTCTTATATCTATATCTATCTACATAGATATAGATATATATCTCCTTGTATGACACTAAAATCAAAAGAAAAGCAGCTCTGGGCCCCAATTTAAATCCTATAAAATACATTGGCAGGGATCAACCATTAGATGGCAGTAAAGCTCTATAATGAATGTGAGAGCACACTGATCTTGGCCATTCTAGGAAAGTGAAAGTGTGACTCTCAGCAGTGTGCCTTGGGATGTGACAGTGGTTCAAGAAAGGACATACATAGGAAAGGTTATCTTGTGCAGTCAATGACATTTCAATATGACAAGCATTCAATACCTCACCCAGAAAATGATAACTCTTCAAGAAAGAGAAATATAATCTTTGAGCCAATGAGATGACCAAGAAGGCCTTTACAACAGAATTCTAAGACTCTTCTTACAAATCAAAAAGCAAGCTCTAGTGCAGGATTTAGTGCTTGTCATATTGAAATGTCATTGACTGCACAAGGTGGCCTCTCCCATGTGTGTCCCTTCTTGAAAAATCCATTTCAGATCATCCTCTATCACATTCTGTTACCTTTTCCAAAAGCTATCTGCAACATTCTGAAGTTTTAGGAATTTGTGAACAGATAGTAGGTAATTTCACAATCTCTTTTGGTATTCAAACAGAGGGTTCTGGATTATGGAAGAAAAATAAACCCTAAGCACATACCTTGGATATTACGCACAGGGAAAAGACATATGAACTTGGATCATGGCAAAGTCTGATCTCTCAAAAATTCTCTTCCTCAGTGGCACTCTGGGGTCTTCCACAGGTGAAAGAAAAGCATCACCTGACAGGTGAAAGAAAAGCAGCACCTGACAAAATGCTATTCTCATGAGAAAATGAGGTACAGAGAATTGGTAATATCCAGATTCTAGGGTCATAATTTACCGAAGAATCCCAAGAATTTGTTCCTCTTATTGAGTGGACATATCTGAGAAGCAGTTAGGAGCAATTTCTGTAACCATTGTTCTTGTATTCTACATGCCTGAAAAAACTAGCACTGTGTAGATGATGCTTAGGTTTGCTACTAACCTGTGCAGTCAAGTGCTCCTCATCGACCGTGGTTAAAGTTGCCTCTGAGCACCAGAAAGCCTGAACTTGGAGGAAGCAGTGAATGAGCAAGATGCCCTAGACTTTTCTCCTTAAAGCAATTCTTTCAAAGAAGTTCACTCTATCAGCTCAAGTCTGATATATATGGTGTATAGTTCTTTGCTGAAATAATCTCCAAGTACCTTTTCTACTATTCTGATGCTCTCTTTTTTATTCTTCTATTTTAAACAGTCACACTGTTCCTGGCCCTACTTCACAGGTGCTTTTTTCAGGAAAATCTGCACAATTTTCATAATTTTCTGCTGTGAATTTTTGTTCTTAATTTTCACTGCAGTTCAGGCAAAAAGCAGCCAGTGGTACTCATGCCATAGCCTGAACATTGAGTTTCCTTGAAATTTCTTTTTCCACATATATTCTCTATTTAAAACTTTGGTCTTACACAAAGTCGTAGGACATGGGAAAAACATAAACACACTCCTTGTCAAAATCTGACAACATGGTCTCTAATCCAGTTTCTAGGAGTTCCTCATTTCCAACTGAAAATCTCTGAGCTTGGCTTCATCTTTTTACATTTTTACTTGCTTTCTCACTTTCTGACCTCTCAATAGCATCTCCCATCCATCTCAAATTATTGCATGCTTAGACTTCTCTGTGTTCCCCAATTTTGCTAACCCCCTTCCACAAACCACTTTCAAAGGCTATTAAACTGCATAACCAAGTGTAGTACCGCCCCCATTTGTGTACTAATATTGCTGTATCACTCAGCTTGCTTGATGATGAGTGTTATGGTTGATACATTGTGTCAACTTGAGGAGTCTAAAAGCTTAACTAAGTGACTCAGCAGTTCTATATTCTGGGGTGAAAAAGACATTCCCTTC
This sequence comes from Dinomys branickii, assembly GCA_004027595.1. Lineage (NCBI taxonomy): Eukaryota > Metazoa > Chordata > Mammalia > Rodentia > Dinomyidae > Dinomys > Dinomys branickii. The sequence continues at coordinate 21,802 of PVLD010014016.1, read as the reverse complement.
CTGATCTAGGATGCTTATTGTGTCAACCTGAGAGGTTTAAAAGGTTGACTATGTAACTCAGCAGGGAGTCAGGGTCCTCACTTTATATTCATCCTGAGCCTGCATAAGAGAAAGACACAGAGATGGTGTGGGTGTAGAAGACCACACCCAGGGCAGGTAGGCTGCATACAATAAAAGGAAAATGAGGAAAGACTGCTGGTTCTTCAGAGGAGCTCCACGCTTCACCTTCAGCTTGGTCATCTCCTGGCTTCTGGTGCAGACTGTTTGGCTTCTGCCTGGGACTCTTGAGCCTTCTGGTGTAGATTCTTCAGCCTTCATCATAGATTCTCCAGCATCCCATCACAGACCCATCAGCCTTCTTATACAGACTTGCAAGGACACTGCAGAGAGCTCCAGATGTTGGACTGGACTCTCCAATCTCGGGCATGCAGACACCCTCTGCACGCTTCCTCTTCGAACTCTGTGGCTGACCATTGTAAGGCAAACTTGTAATTTCTTGTACATTTGTATATCTTGTGCTATATCTGTTTCTCTAATAAACCCTGACTGATACAGTGAGACGCAGATAATTCCTGAAACTCACAATTTAAAGACGGAGAAGGATTATGTGGTTCGGAGTTCCAGTGTGTTCAGTCTGTGTTTGGCTGGCTCCAGGCAGAAACAGGACGGTGGAAGGAAACACAGGAGGACAGCTGCTCACACCTTAGCACCGAGGAAGGAGAGAAAGAGAGAGACACAGAGAGAGATACAAAGAAAGATGTAGGAGAGGACAGACAAGGAGAAGAAGCAGAAAAAGAAGAAGAAGAAGAAAGAGGAGAGGGGGAGGAAAAGGAAGTGGAATAGGGGTTGGAGGAGGAGGAGGAAAAGGAGGAAAAAACGAGTAGGAGGAAGAAGAAAAGGAAATAGAATGGGAGGAGGAGGAGGAGGAGGAGGAATTTCCATTTCATACTCCCTTGACCTGTCTGTTCTTACTGTTGTCTAAATTGCTAACATATTTATGTATGAACTCATCAGTGGATAAACTTATTGATGGGTATAGTGCCCCTATTATCAAATCACCTTCAGAAAGCTCCACCTCTGGACATAGGAGACTTTTGGAGGACATTTTACATCTAAAGCATAACAAGCACGTGTAAAAACCAGCTCATTCAATCAATGGTTTCATTTCAGAAGTTTAATGTCCTTTGTGCAGAACATGGTAACTCTCCTGAGAAAGGAACATGTGGTCTGTGAAAGGCATGTGGCCTCTGTACCTGGTGAAAGAACAGTAAACCCTCCCCTTCTCACAACCCAGTCACCAAGGAGCTTTGCTTCTCTCCTCCCCTTCTCCTTCCCCATAAATTCCACTGCTTCCAAGAAATGCAGGAGAAATCTCTGATATTGCTTCTCCTGAACTCCTTGCTGGTTGATTTCACAAAAACGTTCTTTCTTTTGCAAACAATGACAAAACTGTACTGGCTTCTGTGTGCATCAGGTAGCAAACCCTTGCCTGCCTCAGTATCTGTGTTTTCCTGGACAGGGTTCTGGTTTCCATAAAGGCAGTTTTTGGAGCTCGGGAATCCGGCAAGAACAAACCCTACTTATTCACTTTGTCATAGATCTCTATATCTCTCTCCAGGGTAAAATGATCCCATATTATGCATGGCTTTGCTTACTTTCTTCATTTCTCTATAGATGAAGAACTCCTGTCTATGTGTTGTTCTACTCCTCTCTGTCCAAAGAAATCCTGAATGTACTGCATAGGTCACTTTATTTGAATTTATGCAGTTTGAGTATGTCTTAGATATTCTGTCATTTTAACGTAATTCATGTCTTCTATGACTGTTTAGAATTTTTAGTATTCATGTTAAAGTCAGGCACTAATTAGATTTTATTGTATAGGAAAATGGGGAAAAATATTGTCCTTCCTTTCTTAGAAGGTCAGGGATCTTATGGCATGAAAGGCGACATCAAGTATAGACCAATAGTTAGGTGCACGGATTTAAAAGGCAAAATTTATACCACTCTTGGATCACTTATAAGGTTTTGATTTGGGACAACTGATAACTTGTTTCTCAATATTCTGTATGCACAAGGGATATAGTAAGCCTGATTTGCTCACACTTACACAGAATACAATAAAACAACCTGGAAAGTTTCAGAAAAATAAAATAAATAATATTCGTATTTATGGGTTGAAAAACATAAATTACAATATCAATATTTCTGAAAGAGATAAACAACCTTATTAAAGTAACGTGTATCAGAAAGTCATCCATCTTTTGCATAGCTCTCAATCTAATTTTATAATTAATATTGAAATATAACTGAGAGAGAATAGCCAAATAATCTTTTAAAATAGCCATAAAAACATTGATAAAGAAAATAAAGCTAAATCAGAGGCTTACCTCATACTTCCTGACTTCTAAATCTACCTTCCTTCCTTCCTTCTTCCCTCCCTCTCTTCCTTCCATCCTACCTTCCTTCCTTCATTACATCTCCCTTCCTTGATTCCTCTCTTCCTTTCTTTTTTCCTTTTTCCTTCATTTCTTTTCTCTTTCCTGTGTTTTCTTCTTCCTTCCTTCCTTCCTCCCTTCCTTCCTTCCTTCATTCCTTCCTTCCTTTTTTTCCTTCTCTGTTTTTGTGTTATTGGAATTGATGGGCTATTTATTAAATTGTGTATATCAAATAGAATGATTATAAGGAATTTTATATTCGTTCCTTTTGAAGAAATTATTTCTGTACATAGTCTTACTAAAAACAAGCTATCTGCAGGCTATACACAGAAACACATGTTATTCTCCTTGACAAGGCCTTTGCAGATTGCTCTTGTTGAGTTTAGGTCCCAGGAATACATACATTTCAACACTTGCATACAATATTTTTATACATTTCATGTAGTGACAGCAGGTACCAGATAGCTGACCAACTGGTCAGCACCTCCTTTCATTTGAAAATGTTCTACCATCTGCACTCGTGGGAATGAGAACTTCTGTATCTACATTAACGAGCAGTACAACAAGCAGGATGGCCGTTAGAAGCTCTTGAATAAATCCTAAACACTCACTCTGACTTTTTTCTGAGATTCTGAGCTTTATTAGAGTGGTAAATCTATGGTTATATGTTCTTAATATTGACTTCTAAAATGTGATCTTTCCTCCCATTTCCTTTTACTCATTCTGTTTATTTCTGTCTAAAGGAAACTTAATTGCTTTTTGCTTACAGGGGAGATTCTCGCCCATTGTCTGTTCCTCTTCCCCTAGTATTTTTTCTCCTGCCCGGCAAGGGATTTGCATATTGCTCTCAAGATCTTCTCTTCAGGATGGAAATAAAAGCTCAGCTCTAACCTTGCTTCGATTGATCAGGAGTCCTCAGTTCAGCTTCACACAATGAGGTTCCCTGCTCAGCTGCTGGGGCTGTTCATGCTCTGCATCCCTGGTAAGGACAGGGGAAATGGGGAAGGAGAAAATGGTGATGGGATGAATTCTGGGGCCCCACTGCTGTCCGTGTGTGTTCTGTCCACGTGTGAGCTCCACAGGCCTTGTGCTCCAACATGGGGCATGTGAGGGACAAATCTGGAAGAGTGAGGAAAATTGTAGAAGAAGCAGGGGCCTGTGCTCTGGTGACTCCTGTGACTAAGGTGGAGGGGGATGGTGTACATGATTTCCAGGTGTTCCTTTGTGCCTCCCATATTACTGTTCATTTTTGAAATTTCTGTGTGAATATTTCAGGACCCAAGTAAAATCATAAATATCCTTTAGCATAAGATATCTGATAAAAGGAAAATAAAAAAATAATCCTAGTGTTTGTATGTAAGCTCATATTTTTCTCTCATTTAGGATCCACAGGGGATATTGTGATGACTCAGACGCCACTCATCCTATCCATCACCCCTGGACAGCCGGCCTCCATCTCATGCAGGTCCAGTCAGAGCCTCACGGATAGTGACGGAGATACTTATTTGGATTGGTACCTGCAGAAGCCAGGCCAGTCTCCACAGCTTTTGATTTATGAAGTTTCCAATAGGGCCTCTGGGGTCCCAGACAGGTTCAGTGGCAGTGGGTCAGAGACAGATTTCACCCTGAAAATCAGCAGAGTGGAGGCTGAGGATGTAGGGGTTTATTACTGCATGCAAGCTATAGAACTTCCTCCCACAGTGATACAGCCCCGAACACAAACCTCTCTGCTTGATTTGGCCCAGCTGCCCTCATGGGTTGCTTTACTGCAGAGCAGAATGGAATATTTTCTCTCTCTCTCTGTCTCTCTCTCTCTCTCTTTCTCTCTCTCTCTCTCTTTCTCTCTCTCTCTGTCTCTGTCTCTGTCTCTCTCTGTCTCTCTGTCTCTGTCTCTCTCTCTCTCTCTCTCTCTCTCTCTCTCTCTCTCTCTCCCTCTCCCTCTCTGTGCATGTATAAGTTGTTGTTGGAACTCAGAGCAACAACTTGCAGCTGAGTATCTGTCCCATGGTTGTCTCAACTAAACTCAAACAAACCCCATTAAAGATCTTGTTACCTGCACCAGCCTTGGCATAGAATATAATGCAAGAGTTGTGATCCAGGTATTTTCTGACCAAATGAACAAGACTATAGTTTGATCTGAATGTAATCTCAGGCTAATCCACCGAGCATTGCTCTTTTGTAAATAATTAGCTTAATGATAATGCAGTTAATACAGATTTGGACAATACAATCTATCTCCAGGAGTAACATTTTTTATACGATTGTGGAAGGAAAATATCTAGTAACAATCACAAATTTACTGTTTTCCATTGTTCCCAGCACTTCTTTATCATTTTTACTAATTATGTTCTCTATGAGTCCAGATCCCAGGAACAGCACCCACAGGTTGATGTCAGGGGGCGATGTCGGAGAGAATTATTGCAAACCTTGGGCTTTGAGTCTGCAAAGAGGCTTTTGTAAGTTTATAGAAAATAGAAAACTCTGATGCCAAAACTCTTTTGTTTGCTCAAATTATCTGTACTGTTAGAAATATGAAACTTTTGAAATTCCAGAAGCTGGAAATTATAAAACGTAATATAAACATTGATTATAGAAATAAATTTGTACACCACAGGCATACCACAAATAGTATGAAACAGTTTTTCTTTTCAAAACATTAAGAATTTTAATTCTATGGCAGTACGACTGGGATGTATCAGAGGTTATTTAAGGTACAGTAAGATGGTATCTGGTTGTGTTTGATTCAGTCTTGTGTGAAAGTGAGTGTTGCAGGATGATGACACGGACTCTGAGAGGGATTCAAATGCATTTCTTGTGAAGAATCTCAGAATTTCAGGAGTCACTGCCTGTGTTCATAAAGGAGACCTGCTCCACTTTAAAATAATGGTCTGAATATATTTCTGAATTAATAGTAGCCAAGGCAGTTTCTTGTGCTGATATGGTGTGATCAAAGTAAGAGGATATTGAAGTCAACAGGACAATGTATCTTATTTTGGGTTGAGGAAATGAAACACATCATAACTTACTGTCCTAAGGCAATGGATTCCATAGTGAGTACAATTACATTGGGTTACTAAACAGAAATTCCAAAGAAATAAAAGTAAAAAGACATTCACAATAAAAAGATATCTATCTATCTATATCTATCTATCTATCTATCTATCTATCTATCTATCTATCTATCCACCTATCTATCTATCTATAACAGGCACAAGGAATGAAAGAGTTCAGCTTGTCATTCACAAGTAACGATGAGCATCCTACCACAACTCTACTGAGTTCTCTCCCTCAGTCACTGTGTGGAGACCAGAGGTACCTCCCACATCCTTGTGTCTGGACATTCACAAGACTCTGATTAGCCTCTCAGCCTGCAGGGGCAGCTGTGCGAGCCCAGTGACAAGTGGAAACCAGCTTGAGCTGAGGGGAGTCAGCTGCAGAGCTTTTGAGGGGGCCACAGAGGCCATAGTCACAGGCATTGTGTACCACAGAGCCTGAGATTGGCTCAGAGCCTCTTTCCAGCTCTCCAAGGAGGACTTAACCTCTACAAAGCCTCTAGGCAGTGGCTGTCACATCCTCGCTTGAGCTGAAGCTGGGATTTCCTGCTGACCTCATGGCCCCAGGACTCTCAATAAAGTCCCCGGGATGAAAACCTGGTGCATCCTGATATCACCAACTGTCCCCTGATCCTTTCAGGACTCTTTTTTCTGCCTTTGCTAAATATCTAGTGTACTCACCAACCATGAGAACCTGGAAAGATGCCTGAGTTATATGTGCTCTGGGCCTTGAGCAAGTGAAAACAGTGAGGAGTTTCACATATGTGCAGTTCAAAATAATATTGTGTAGTTCAATTTCAGCTTCCCTCTCACTTCTAGATCTTATAAATATCAATTCACACTATCCTAAAATGATAATAGAAAAATATTCTTAAGAAGACTCAAGACTTTCTGGCAGAGAGTGGGCCCAGCCTGCGGGTGCCACAGGAGCAGCCTTTTGAGCAGACCTCTCTCCAGGTAAGGCCTGCGCCTGTGCTCTGCCTGGCAAGATTTTCCAGGGAAGCAGCCCAGCCTAGGGATGCCATTTGAGCAGCTGCACCCCATGAGACTTTCTGGCAGAGATGGAGCTTTGCCTGATGGTGCCACTTTTAATCAGACCTCTTGCCAGGTGAAGCCTGCTCTGCTCTGCTCTGCGAGACTTTCCAGGGAAGGAGCCTGGACTAGGGGCACCATCTGAGCAGCCCATTGAGCTGAACTCTTTCCGGGTGAGGCCTGTGGGTGCACTCTACCCTGTGACTTCAGGCAGGCAAGGAGCTCAGACAGGGAGGGCCTGTCTCTGTTGGTGGTTAAGGACTGCAGCATGGAAACATCCTCAGGCTCTGTGGTCCTCAGGGTTGGGAGGAGAGGCCTGCTTTTCCCTGACCAGCTATCTGAGGATCCCAGAGCACTGGCTCCTGCCTAGCCACCATAGGCTTCAAGGCTGGGGCCCGCATGCTTCCCATCCATGGCCTGGAGACCTCAGTACTAAAGGCCAGCATTCCCCCACCATCACAGGTGTGGTCTGAGCCAGGCACCCCAGCAATTGCCTGGGGTTCCTCAGCCCAGTGGTTCACGGTGTGCTATCATCTTGGGATAAGTGTGATATCTAGATAAACTAGGGTCCCTAGAGTCCTTAGTGAGCTGCCTGGGTAGTTTGTAGCTCAGCACTTTTCATCTGACATCCAAAATGACAAGACATAGGAGCAAAATGCAGTCTCAGAACTCAACTCCACAAAGAACTAGTCCAGAAAACAATGATATAGGAGAACTAGGGGACCACATACCTGAAATTTCTGAAATGATCGCATCTGAAGTAAAGAAACAACTCCATCAGGCCATAGAAGAGATTAAATCAGAAATAATCTCCCAGGAAAAAAATGAAATGAAAATAATAATGGGAGAAATGCTCTGCACATATAGAGAAGAAACAGATAAAAGAACAGAAGAACATAGGCAACAAATGGAAACATTCATTGAGCAATTTAGGAATGAATTAGAATGCATGAAACAGACTCAAAGAGATTTCCAAGAATGAAAACTTCCACTGAAAGCTTGTAGAACCTTTTGAATGAAGCCGAAGATAGAATTTCACATCTTGAAGACAGCATGGCAGTTACAGACTGTGAAAGGAAGGATCTCTCAAAGTCATCAAGGATACAGGAAAAATCAGTCCAACAGCTGGAAGACGAGGCAAAAAAAATAACATCTGAGTAATAGGAGTCAATAAAACAGCAGGATGCAACACAAATGATATGAAAAGAATATTAGCAGAAATAATTGCAGAAAATTTCCCAAGCACTGTAAAAGATACTGATTTGCAGGTAAATGAAGCATACACAACTCCAACGAGCCATAACCCAAAGAAAACTACACCCAGACATATAATACTCAAGATCCCAGATATCCAGCAAAAGACCACAATATTAAAAGCTGCTAGAGAAAAGAAACAGATCACCTATAAAGGAAAGCCCATTAAAATCACAGCAGACTTCTCAACAGAAACCATGAAATCAAGAAGAGCTTGGAGCCAGGTATTACAGATTCTGAGACAAAACAGCTTCCAACCCAGACTGATATATCCTGCAAAACTATCCTTCAAATTCAGTGGAGAAATAAAATATTTCCATGACAAAGAACAACTGAAGAACTTCATGAGTGCCAAACCAATATTACAAAAAGTGCTAAAAGATATTCTAGAAAGAGAAAAAAGAGACCAAAATCTCAAGAACAGCAACAGAAAGGAACCCTCAAGCAGAATAAGCAATTAAAGAGATAGGAAAATAGGAAAGCAACAACAAGAAAATAGCATGACAAGAATAAGCCAATGTATAACAGTTTTAACAATTAATGTAAATGGCCTCAATTCACCAGTAAAAAGAAACAGACTGGCAGAGTAGATTAAGAAACAAAATCCCGCAATATGCTGTATACAGGAAACACACATTACTCAAAAGGAAATCCACAGACTGAAAGTTAAAGGATGGAAAACAATTCTCTATGCAACAGGTTCCCAGAAAAAAGCAGGGGTAGCTATTATGTTTGCACACAATGTCAACTTCAAACCAAAAACAATCAAAAGAGATAAAAAAGGCCACTGCATACTAGTTAGGGGAAAACTGCAAGAGGAAGAGATAACAATCCTAAACATATATGCACCAAATACTGGAGCACCAAACTGTATAAATCAAATCTTAACAGACATGAAAAATCAAATAATTAATAACACTATTGTAATAGGGGACATAAATACCCCTTTGATGCAAAGAGATAGGTCAACTGGACAAAAACTCAGTAAAGAAATAACAGACCTGAACCAAAGGTTTGAACAAATGGACTTAGTAGATATGTACAGAGTGTTCCACCTCATAACATCAGAATACACATTTTTTCTCAGCTGCACATGGGTCTTTCTCCAAAATAGACCACTTTCTAGCCCATAGAGCATACCTACCTAAATGCAAAAGAATTGAAATTATCCCATGCATATTATCTGACCACAGTGCAATGAAATTGGTAATTAATGACAAGCGGAACTCCAAAAACTCTATAAACACTTGGAAATTAGACAACAACCTCCTGAACAACCAATAGGGCCACACAAGAAATTAAAGAAGAAATTAATAAATATCTGCAAACAAATGAAAATGGAAATACAACCTACTGGAATCTGGGGGATGCAATTAAAGCAGTCCTCAGAGGGAAATTTATAGTTATGAACTCACATATAAAGAAAACAGAAAGAGAGCAAATAAATAACCTAATGCTGTACCTTAAACTTTTAGAAAAAGAAGAACAAGTCAAGCCAAAGCCCAAAGAAGGGAGGAGATTATAAAGCTCAGGACAGAAATTAATGCAATTGAGATGAAGAAAACACTACAAAAAATAAGTGAATCAAAGGTTGGTTCTTTGAAAGAATAAAGAAAATCCATAACCCACTAGCCAACCTTATCAGAAAAAGAAAGAACTCAAATTCATGCAATAAGGAATGAAAACGATGAAATCACTACAGATCCTACAGAAATTCAAAAGATCATTAATGCGTACTTTGAAAGTCTTTACTCCCATAGGATACAAAACTCAGAAGACATGGACAGATTCCTAGAAATGTATGAATTACCAAAATTAAATCAGGAAGGTATAAAAATCCTGAACAACCCAATATCAATTAATGAGATTGAAAGTGTCATTAAAAATTTACCAACAAAGAAAAGCCCAGGCCCTGATGGATTCACAGCACAATTCTATAAAACATTCAGCGAAGATTTAATCCCAAACTCCTCAAATCTTCAATGAAATTGAAAAGGAAGCAATTTTCCTGAAGTCATTTCTGGAGGCAAGTACTATACTGATACCAAAACCTGAGAAAGACACAACCAAGACAGAGAACTATAGGCCAATCTCCTTAATGAATATAGATGCAAAGATACCCAATGAAATACTAGCAAATAGAATGCAGCAAATCATAAGGAAAATTATACACCATGACCAGGTTGGATTCATTCCAGGAATGAAGGGATGGTTCAATATTTGCAAATCAATAAATATAATACATCATATCAATAGAGCTAAAGACAAAAACCACATGATCATCTCAAGAGATGTGGAAAAAGCTTTCAATAAAGTCCAACATGCATTCTTGTTAAAAACCCTAGAAAAAATAGGAATAGATGGCCTCTACCTCAATCTGATCAAAGTCATCTATGACAAACCAACAGCCAACATCATACTAAATGGACAAAAACTGAAAGCTTTCACTTTAAACTCAGGAACAAGACAAGGATGTCCACTGTCATCACTACTATTCAACATTGTTCTGGAGGCATTAGCCAGAGCAATTAGACAAGAGAGAGAAATAAAAGGAATAAGGATAGCAAAGGAAGAAGTAAAACTATCACTATTTGCAGATGACATGAAACTTTACATGGAAGACCCCCAAAACTCCACAAGAAGACTCCTTCAATTAATAGACAAATTCAGCAGAGTAGCTGGATACAAAGTCAACACCCAAAAATCAATAGCATTCCTATACACAAACAACAAATGGACTGAGAGAGAAATTAAAGAAACCATACCTTTTACAATAGCATCCAAGAAATTGAAATACTTAGGAATCGATCTAACAAAAGAGGTAAAAGATTTATTCAATGAAAACTACAGTACTCTGAAAAAAGAGACTGATGAGGATTTAAATAAATGGAAAAACATTCCCTGCTCATGGTTAGGAAGAATCAACATCGTGAAAATGGCCATGCTACCAAAATTGTTGTACAGATTCAAAGCAATTCCCATTAAACTACCATCTACATACCTCACAGATCTAGAGAAAACATTCCTTAAATTCATCTGGAACCAAAAGAGACCTAGAATAGCAGAAGCAATCCTGGGCGATAAGGACAAGTCAGGTGGGATCACAATCCCTGACCTGAAATTATACTACAAAGCCACTGTCATAAAATCAACCTGGTACTGGCTAAAAACGCACCTGAGGATCAATAGAACAGACTGGAAGATGAAGCCACAACCACAAACACACTCAGCCACCTAATATTTGACAAAGGGGCCAAACAAGCTCACTGGAAGGAAGATAGTCTATTTAATAAATGGTGCTGGAAAAATTGGCATGCCTCTTGGTGAAGACTGAAAACAGACCCAAGTCTATCCCCATGCACCAAACTCAAGTCAAAGTGGTTCACAGATCTCAATATTAAAACAGAAACACTAAATCTATTGGAAGAGAAGGTAGCTAAAAATCTTGAAGACATAGGAGTAGGCATAGAGTTCATGAACAAAAATGAAGCTGCAAGGGAAACACTTCAAAGAATCAATAACTGGGACCTCATCTTACTAAAATGTTTTTGCACATGTAAAGAAATCACCAGCAGAATAAAAAGAAAACCCACAAATTGGGAAAAAAATCGTAGCTGGCTGTTCCTTGGACAAAGGTCTTCTATCTAGAACATACAAAGAATTAAAAAACATGAACTTCTCCAAATTCAAAGACCCAATCCAGAATGGGCATCTGAGATGAATACACACTTCTCAGATTAAGAAATACAAATGGCAAATAAATGTATGAGAAAATGTTCTACATCTTTATTCATTTGAGAAATGCAAATAAAAACAACACTGAGATTTCGTCTCACCCCAGTAAGATTGGCTAGCATTAAGAAATCAACCAATAACAAATGGTGTTGAGGTTGTGGAGAAATAGGAACTCTTCTCCACTGCTGGTGGGAATCCAGACTGGTGAAACCACTGTGGAGAGCAGTTTGGAGATTCCTCAACAAACTAGATCTAGAGATCCCATTTAACTCAGCCATTGCCCTTCTGGGTATTTTCCCAGAAGATCTGAAAACATCATATCACTGCAATACATGTGCATCCATGTTTATAGCAGCACAATTTGTAATGGTTAAATTGTGGAAGCAGTGCAAACGTCCATCCACAGACAATTGGATAAAAAAACTGTGGCATTTTTATAAAATGGAATATTACTCAGCTATAAAGAAAGTCCTGAGGCTTTTGTAGGCAAATGGTCACAATTAGAGACCATACTCTTAAGTGAAATAAATCAGATGTGCATGTCCAAACAGTGTATTGTATCATTAGTGTAAGAACCTGAAAGTGGGAATATAAATTAGGAAGTATGAGAGGAAACTGCTCAAAAGTAAAGAGCAACTGGCATGAGGGGACGGAGAAAAGGAAGAAAGGGATAACTATGTATGTATGTATGTATATGCAGGATGGCTAACATGGCTTCACTATTGACTTATGTCGCTTTATTGTAAGGAACAGTTAATGATTAGTTGTTTAATCAATCTCATATGTCTATATGTGTTTTCCTGAGCATAGACTTTGAAGTTATCAATATGCAATACAACACCATTGTTAATTTCCTGCCACTTTGTCTATAATTCAATTTTGATTATACCGTTCTTGTGCTACTTTGTGTCTGTTTGTCAATGTTTTCATTCTTTTACTTTTAAAATTAAAATAATTTTTAAAAGACTCAATTTGCAAAAATTTAATGATTACAAAAGTATGAATCAGTTTATCAAAACCTAACAAGGTAATATATATATATATATATACATACATACGTAAATATATGTATATATATGCTTTAGAGCTGTAAAATCTAGAAAACACTCACAATCCAGAATGCTGAAGAGAATAAGAGCAGAATACATCAGCATTTAATTTTCAACAGTGCATAGAAAGACCAGATGTAGATCAGTGAGGAAAAGTTGGAAGTCTTCATTAACACTGCACACTAGTTAAACCTGACAGGTGTATACAGGACAGATCACCCCCTGCAGCAGAGAACACATTTTTTTCTCTCTTCCTCCAGGATACCTCATAAATGAGCTCCAAATAGGTCTTAACTAATTAATGTCAGATCAAAATCAAACTTTCTGCTCTGATGACAATGGAACTAAACTGCAGATCAACAGTAGAAGATTAACTGAAAAATTCCTAGATATGAGGGACTACAACAACACATTTCTAAGAAGATATTCAAAAATATAAAATGTCATACCAGAGATGAAAATGCAAATACATCAAACTTGAGGAATGCAGCAAGAGCTGTGATGAGGAAAATCTGCAGTTGTGAATGTTCATACAGTGACACCTTGGTTGTCAAACTGCTTCAAAATTTAGCTTTTTGTTACTCCAATTGCAAAGTTTGAAAAAAATCTATTCTGTGTTGGTAGCTTTGCTCCATAGTGGAACCAAAAATTCAACTTAAATACTCCTCTATGGGCCAAGAGTGAGTCACAAATCTCATCTCTCTTCAAATAAAAATAAGAGTGCCATCTTACTTTTTTTGAAATGACCATAGCAAACTACTTTCTTTGTCTTTCATTCTAGTGTTACATTAAATTTGAAAATCTTGCATGTCACCTGTAAAAACTAAATTTATATGGTAGAAAGTCATTTTAGACAGCTCTACACCATTGCACTGGGAAGTCATGGACTCAAGTCGTGCTAAGTCAAGTAATTTTTTTTTTTTTTTTTTGGTGCTGGGGATCAAATCCAAGGCCTTGTTCATGGAAGCCAAGAGCCCTACCACTGAGCAACATCCCAGATCCATGCAAACCAAGTAAATATTTAAAAAATGTGAGAACAACTTACAGAGAGCTCACCCTGTGACGCTGCAATACTGCCTCTGATACGCTGCTGCCCTGTGCTGTATAATTAGTGTATTCTCACACACATAACCCCTGCAGCACCTCTGAAGTCACAAAACATATGGAGAAAAAGGGAAACTGAGGCCCACCTGAAAGTCATGGTCAAGAATACAGAGTCCCCAGACCCAGCAATGTGGTGACCTCCACCTGCCCTGAAATTTGGGTAAGAGAAACAATACCTCTTCTCTCGGTACACTGTACAGTCTTTAGAGTTTCCACCAAAATATTGTGTTTCTATAAAAATGGATTTTCTTCCCTCTCTCTAAAAAGATACATTTGATTTATCTTTATTATTTCCCTCCATAAACAGATATCAGGGCAGAAATATGGCTTAATCTCCAAAATTCTGTCCATGGGGACAGGGGTGAAGATCACCATCCCCTGCAAGGCAGCACAGATGTGGGTGGTAACATGCAGTGGTATAAACAGAAGCCACAAGAAGCTCCCTTCCTTCTTAACTGAGGGCATGACTACTCTCATTCCTGGGTCCCGCCCCAGTTCACTGGCTGTGGCTATGGAGCAGACATTACTCAGACAACTAATGACATGAAGTCTGAGAATACGGCATGTGTTTCTGTCATAACATGGCAAATTGTCCTCTTATGTGGTTACTGCTGCAAATGTCCTTCTTAGTATCAGCTCACCTGCAATTAGGAATGTTCAGTTGGGAGACCAGGCCCCCATCATTGTTTGTAATTTCAAGCACACACATCCCTACCTCCTTTTCTGTTTCTCTCTTTTCTACGGCCATACCCCTGCCATGCTGTTTCTGACATACTTCGTACAGCAGAGCCTTCAGCACCCTGCCCAGCTGTGCCAGTGGCCAGAGATCAGTTCACATGGCCACACTGCCTTCTTTTGCAACCATCTTCATTTTTCTAGATCCAAGAGAAACAAAACCAAAGACCAAGAGTAACCTAGGTCAGCCTGGAAGTAACAGCACTGGAACCCATCTTCCCTTGTTCTCTAGTCACTGCCACGAGACAATATTGCAGTGATACTGGATAAAGCAAGTCATAAATATGAGAACCAACCACAAAGTCTCAGGTCATAGACAAAGTGTTGTCAAGTTATTCACCACAAAGTGAAACAAAACATCTTCTGGTCAAGTTCATTCTCATGTAAAACTTTGTTAGCACAGTCTTCATTGATCACATTCCTCTCAGCCTTCCTGCTTTTTGAGCTTCCACCAAAATTGTGCATTAATCTCCACTAAGAGTATCCTACCATTTTTCTAGCCTGACTCTCCACATGTTTCATAATCCTCCTTAAAAGCAATCCCACAGACTTCTGAACCATATAGTCAAGTGCAATGAAAGTAATGACCCTATTTCTTGGTATCAATTTTCTATGTTGGTTCACCTTTCATACCGGTGCCAAACTGTCTGAGGAAAGCAAAGCAATGTGGGAACAACTTGTTCTGGCTCATGGTTGCAGAGGTGTCTGTCCATGCTAGGCTGGCTTCAAGTTCCTGAGGACTGTGATGAGGTAGAAATGCTGATAAGAAGAATGGGGCATAGGAAAGCTGCTCACTTTGAGATGGCAAATGGGAAGGATGGAGAGAGAGAGGGAGGGAGGGAAAGAGAGAGAGGGAGATCTGTTTTTGTTCTCTCCAAGTCTCAGCTCCATCCTATTGGACAGTGCTACCTAAGTTCATTTCGCCGTCAAGTCTGGAAGCTCCCTCACAGATGGATCCAGAAGTGGGCTGTACTTACCTCCTAGGGTTTTCTTTATCCGATCAAGGTGGTGATCCATGTTTTCCGTCACAACCATTTCATACCTGCTCCAGCACTGGATGAGTTATTTCTTTACATCCTCAACAACAGCTGCCAATCCCTTTTAAAATATATAATGCTATTTATGGTTGCATAAAAAATATTTTCTTGTGATTTCTTTTGCATTTCTCCAAATGCTAACAAAGTTCAACCTCTTTATGGGGTCAATGGCCACTCTTAGATCTTCTTTGTGAAATATTTTGTTCATTTGTACATGGAACAGAGTTTTAAAAATAATCCTTAACCTATTATCTTATTAAATTTAGATATTTAAAAATAATTTCCATTTCTATTTGTTCTTAGCATGTGTGAGACAACGTTGCCAAAGAAATATATGCTGGTGAATCTCTAAAAGATATCCTGAAATTGCATAAATATGCTATTTTTTCTGTTTTGAATTCTTAGACCTTCCTAACAAATATTCACCTTTATAATAATTGAGAAGAACAGTTAATGTTTAATTGTTTGATCAATCTTACTTGCCTATAGCTGGTTATCTCAGTAACCAATTTGAAAATAACAATATGTAATACAACAATCATTGTCAATTTCTTATCATCTTGTTTGAAACGCTGTGTTATTTTTATTGTTTTATGTCTTTGTGTTTGTTAGTTTGTTTTGTTACCTCTTTAAAATAAGAAGTTTGAGGCTTCTCCTCATACAGTAAAATATAGCAGGGAGATCACTGTCTCCTCATAGGCACTGAAGAAAGCACTTGAGAGGATACAGGAAGAAGGTGCTTGCTGCAAGCCATTCAATCAATCAGCCGGACAGGAGGCTGAAATATCACATAGTTTCTCTTTTGTGAGAAAGTCAAACATATAAACAGAAGATAGAGAAACAAGAAGTAGGCAGATCTTTTATAAATACATGGGGCAACATGAGATAGATGGAGGGTGAGGAGTGGGAGGGAAAGAAATGGAAAAAAGATTTTAAGGGAGAAGGTGATGAAAACAGAAATTGTGCTAGTGGGAAGGGGAAGAGGAATTGCAAGGAGCCAGGAGGAAGGGGAGGTTAAAAGATTGCAAAAAACAAGAAATAAAATGTGCTGTGCGTAGCACTAACAGCTCAGAAAATAATCATTACATACTGGAAACC
This sequence comes from Dinomys branickii, assembly GCA_004027595.1. NCBI lineage: Eukaryota > Metazoa > Chordata > Mammalia > Rodentia > Dinomyidae > Dinomys > Dinomys branickii. The sequence goes on along the minus strand of PVLD010014016.1, from coordinate 5,270 downwards.
TAGTAAAAAAAACTCTGCTTGGACTTGATCTTGAACTGTTTAACTTCCAAAAAATTTAAGAAATTAAATTTCTGTCTTTTAATCTACTCATTACAGTTTGACATGGAAGCCTGAGCAGAGTAATATTTCATTTTGACCTTTCAAGAGCAGGACCAGCTTGAGAAGGTCCCTTGTGGACATGGGGAAGCCGGATGGTTTCTCATTCTCCTGCTGCTGACTCTCTGGTGATGGAGAAGACCCTCGGCTTCATCCGCTGTGTGTTTCCACTGAACACAATATTTTTTGATGAGGAAGCTTCTTTCTGATGTAAATAAGAGAAAATTAAATGAGAAATCACTTCCACTGGTTTAGATAACCAGAAATTGAACCCAGTGGCTTACTCATGTTAGGCAAGCTATCTACCACTGATCCATATCCTCAGCAAAACCTGTTAAAAATGGTTATCCTATTCAGACAGGGTGTCATTAAATTGCTGAGGGTGGCTTTTAAACTGTGATCCTCCTTCTATGGACTCCAGAGTAACAGGGTTACAGGCATAGAACCTCATGGCCTGCTTGTGATTGATGTTTGAGGATACTGATGTTAGCTCCCCACTTTGATGACTATGGACATCTTCAGATGTCTCCATCTCCAACATACTTGCTGTGCCCCAGAGGTGTCACTGTCCCTGCAGAGTGGCCGAGATCATCAGTGCCCCATCCTGGTAGTAGCAGAGCTCAGATCTGGCTGCTAAGGTCCTGTCACTCATGCTGCCCCCTGGTTATGATGCTAGCCCACACCTGGGACAGATGTCACTCTTTCTGTTAGCTACTGAGTTGCCTTCAGGTCTTGTGGCCCTCATTCCATCACTCCTTGGCCAACAATCGTTCCCAGGTCCTGCTCAAATTGGAACAGGTGCTGCTGGAAGCTGTAGGCCATCTCAGGGGAAGAGGCTGAGGTGCAGCTCTGACATCATGTCCCTCCTCCACCAACTCACTTCTTCCCTTTTTGCACACCTCTAGAGATCTCTTCTACATCACTGATTGTACCCCTCAGTGTGTTTTGTAAATATTCCTGCTCTGATTTTGCAAGGGAAATTCCTCCTTTCTCCAACCTGGGCTGTGCATGCCTTCAGAGCTGGACCCTTGGTGCACATTTCTAGCTCATTGTTGACCTGCAGATGCGACTCTAGTCCAAGACTGTTCATGGAAAGTTGTTGCTCAGGAATTGTGGTTATTTGGAAGTCAGAAAGAAAGCCAACAAATATTCAAAGCTCCCACTGTGGCAAAGGTTTCCAAGTGTCAATCGAATCTTACCAGCTGCATGAACCATGAAAGCAGGTCAAAGAGGCCCTATACTGATTGAGCAAGAGAGACTCTATTCTAGTTTTGCATCTCCATTTTAGAAGTCACTTAAAATAGATGAGCTCAATTCTCCATTCCCTCTCTTACAGCTAACAAAAGAACAGAACTATAAAATGGGAAACAAATGGTTCAAACAAATTGTAGACAAGCTATAATTTAACCTTACTAACACACTCCTGGGAAATGTAAAGCTTTTGACCATGTTGTGGCATTTTTGTAAAATTCCTAAATGAGGTAATGTGATTACCATGGTTACTTGTAAATGTATAGAAACCCAATATAAAGTTTTCTGGTTATATACATCTTGGTTTCTGATTCTTGGTCAGTGGTATTGGTCGCATGCTTCAGTAAAGCTTTGTTTGTTCTGGACAAAATTTTCTCCCCTTTTTTCCCCAGAGTAACTACTCATCTCCCTAGCAACTACAGTTTTGTGTCCCCAGATGCACTGAGAGTGATCAGCGTCCTCTGCAGTAGTCAGGCCAGTCCAGGGCCCTACAAGAGCTGGCTGGGATCCTGACCTTCCTGACACTAGGACTCTAGGATAAAAATGGGCACAGGGGCAGTGCAAGAGCCACTGGTTTTATCTGCTAATGTTCAATATATCAAAGTTTAAAATCAAACATTATGCCATCAAGTGAGGTTATATATATTAAAATAAAATATTCTTCTTTCTTTTATTGTAACAAAATTATTGAAACTGACTTGAATAAAGAAAAGGGGATGATTTAACTCATAATTTTGTGGCTGAAAGTCCCGGATGGTGCAACACCATCTGTTTGTCTGTCCTTGGGCAGAAGGTTCTCTGTCTGTATGACAATGTGTTTTATAGGTAGAAAGGAGCCAGCTGCACACTGCAGCAGATAAGTATAAGCTGTCCTTTCATTGTGTAACAACCCGCTCTCTTGAGCACTCACTCACTGTATGTGGCATGCAGAAACCTTTCTTGGCTTTTTGTTTTGGAGATCTGGCTCAAAGCCTTACTGACCCCGTATTCTTTTATTCTCTATGCTGATAAAACCAGTACCACATGGTCATTATAAAGATCTGCTACTGGCTGGAGCTGCAGCCAGGAGGTGTGTATGTATGTATGTACGTATGTATGTACGTATGTATTTTTTGGCCATAGGGGCCCATTGCCATGAATTAATATTTGAGGAACAAAGTTTTACACAATTACCATATTGGAACATGGTGCTCTGTGACTGTTTTTAAAGCAAAGTCTTTTATTTTCATAATTTTGGGACTTCAAAGAGTGGACTCCTGATATTTTCAGAGACACCAGCAGAGTATCTTTTTTCGATGTTTTGTTTTGTTTTGTTTCCACTTGTAGCTCTGCTGCTCTATCTTTGCAGCCTATAGCTGTCCTAGAGCTTTCGCCCTGGCCAAACTCAAAATATTTTAAATAATTGTACTGGGCTCTTTACCCTTGTTTGGAAACATTAATCTGACCAATAGCACTCAACATTAAGTCTGCTACTGCCTTAACATGAGATCGTCTTGAAATGATTTTTGCCAGATTGATTAGTCTGACTCACTTGATCTCAGTCTCAGGCAAAGTATTTGGACATGAGCCAAAGGCAGACAATCGTTCTGTCAAGACTAACGGGAGTCCAGCAACTCAGTGTAATCTTTCTTCAGAGCAGAAATTTCAGCTCTGGTCTTTACAGACAGTATTTTTTTTTATCAGCCTTTTGGACTTTTGCACTGTGACCAGAATCTCTCATCAAGTACACCCTCAAGTGATTTAGCTCTACTTTTTCAGCTAATTTATGGAACCTTTTTTAATTCTTCCCTTTCCCACTAGCCAGTTCTGAAATGCTCTGCAGCCACATGGCCATATAATGTTAAAGCAACGGCCCCGCTCCTGATACCAAATTTTGTCTTAGTTATTTTCTTGTTCCTGACACAAAACATCTATTACCCAAAATTAAAGGAGGCCAGATTTATTTAATGCACACTGTATAGAGGTTTTAGTCCATAATCAGCTGGCTCCAAGGCATAGTGGTATGGCAGAAAGACATCACAGGAGAGACAGTTCCTATCAAGCAGATGGTAGCTAAAGAAGCAAAGGAGGGACCTTAACTTCTTTTTGCCCCTTGTATCTTATGTAGGCTAAATAGGGTTGGTAACACTCATGCCGTTAATCTTACTTTGTGTGAGTTTAGTATTGCACCATGAATCAATCACAGTGTCACACATTTTAGATCAGACTACCCATGAAAACAGCACATCTATGACTGCTTGGGGATTTGCAGGGAAAACTAAACACAAAGCCATAACAGCCACACAACTGGGGAGTAAGAGATGTGTCCAGGGCCTAAGGTTGCAGCATCCAGACAGTGCTGAGGCATGTTATGGATTCTTCCCTGGGAGTTCTGGAAGGAGGCCCCATTTTAGTGCCCCTTTTCCTGGCCCAGAAATATTTACTTTATATCTTGCTTTCAGAATAGTGAGATAATCCTTTTCTGCTATTTTCAGTCATCACTTTTTTTTTCAGTAATTGGTCACAACAGTTATTGGAAACTATCACAATGGAGCACAAGCAAAACCCTGAGTAAATGTGCTGTGGTCATTTTTCCTCCCCTTATTTAACAGTCTAATGCTTCATATGGATGGATTAGTGAAAAGGGGAAAAACTGTGCATAAAGCTCTATAGTGTGTAGTGAGGTAACTGTTAGTTGTACAGTTAATGTTGATGCCCTATAACTGGAAATGACAACTGACTGGTGATATCTTACACAGCATCCTCATCCTAAGATACACAAGAGCCCATAAACCAGAGCACTGTGTACTCGCTTCTAGACATATTACACACTTCATGGAGTGTCACCTGATTGTTCCTCAGGACACCCTGTGATGTCCGTAGCATTTCATTTCCCAAATGGGAGAACCAATGACTAGAGAACACAGTGTCTTTCCTAAATCACTTCATCGGTGATCAGTGGGACTTGATTTGAAACCAGGTGCTTAAATATGCCTCTCCTTTGTGCATGCCCTTATCCCATTGTTGGACTGAGACCTATAAAAGGACATAAAAAATGAACCAGAGTAATGTGAAACTCACACCTCCCAGCTGCCTATGCCCATGACACATTGACCTTGAGCTTAGTCCATTTTCAGATTTTCTCAGGAGCACTAGTGTAAGTAATTTACAATTTATAAATGATTTGGGCTCTGACTTTGGATTAGAAAGCAAAATGAAATTCCCTAATTTTTTCTACATCTGCTCTTTTCCTTTCAACCTATGACTCACTACGTCTCTCTTCTAGTATGTCATACAGTTCTCATTAGTCTTTCTAATACAGAAAACAAACACAAATAAAAGTTTCCCTCTCACCTCAAGTGTTGCGAATTTAACACATACCCAATTGTACATGATTTAATGGAGCTGTTTCACCCAATAGATTCCATAGAGAAAAAAATGTCTCACTCTAGTTCTTCTTTTAGTAAAATATTCTGTGTCTCGTGTAAAAATTGATACCAAACTCTCGTAAGATGGAGATATTTCAGAGAACAGGAAACAGGCACACACTTAGAGATCAAGTAAGTTACCTGTGTCAGTTTTCTGTAGGTCCTGCAGAATATCACCTTGACTTAATCACTTTTGAGTAACACAAAATGATTGCTTTGTAGTTCATGAGCTCAGAATTCATCTTGAGATAAAAATCAAGGAGTCAGGAAGGCTGTGCTCCTTCTGGAGCTGGGTGGTAAAGAATCTGCCTTTCAGGGGAGATCCGGGGAAGATGGCGACCAGGTGAGCAGCAAGGGAGCGAACCTCCTTGATGGGCGCCGCCAGCTCGAGACAGACTTGGCGAGCGTGAATGCCGGGACCTCGGCTGGGAAGTTTAGACTGGGCGTATTTCTCTGGGATGCCGGGGGAGATGTGGTAGGGCGGACCAGGCTGCCGGGGCGAGACGTGGGAAAGCC
>PVLD010014015.1:0-53841 GCA_004027595.1 Dinomys branickii | reverse complement strand
AAAAAAAAAAAAAAAAAAAAAAAAAAAAACCAGGCCTGATGCGTTTGTTTCATAAAAACAAGATCAAATATTTCACTAGCTTTGTGAAACATTATAAACATTTTTTGCAATGTTATAAAAAATTTTAGGGAGTTTTGTTATTTATATACATTAATTATGTATTTTATATGTGGCCCAAGACAATTCTTCATCAATCAGTAAGGTCCCGACAAGCCAAAATATTGGACATCAGCTACCCAGAGAAAGCAAAATACAGGTCCCTAACCAATCACATAGCCCGCTCCACCTCCAGTGAGCAGCTTCCAGCTTCCTCAGGCGGACAGCTTCCAACTGGGGCACACTGCAACCTGTTTTCTTCACTTTAAAACCCTGCCTCACTGGCTCTTTGAATCTCTGCCAGCGCAGATGATGGTGGTTTACTGTTTAGCGCGAGCTCTGAGTCTCTAGCTTTTGCTGTTCTCTTTCGGGTGGCCTTGATTCATTCCCACATGTGGTTTAGTTCCTGGGTTTCATGTTAATCAGGTGTATGAATGATCTTCTAGAGCTCTTTCTGGCAATCCTCCTCTTGTCTGGAAATGAAATGGAAGAGATGGACGGGAGATAACACACAAACCCTGCCGTAGAAGGAGTCAGCTTCAGGTCAGAGTGGTTTGTAAACCATTCTTTTCTGCTCCTAAACAAATCCAGAAGAGTCATCGCAAGCCCATCCCTGTGAGACTGGCTCTTGAGACCTGATGGCTTGATCGGGCTCACTTGTATCCTCCGGAGGGTGAGGGAGGGGCAGGTGGACTAGCTCTCTTTAGGACATTTGTTCTGGCATCGTTCCTTTCACTTAGTCATGCAATATATAGGGTGATATGAAGGTGTTCATTCATTTATCTTTTTACTTTTCAAAGGCATTTTCAACACTCCGTTTTGAATCTCAGGGCAACTGGTACTCCCTTACATGTCCCTGTGAGGTACTTTCTCAGAGTTAAGCCATACAGGTCAGACTCACTTTACCAGCCCACACCACAAGGTTCTGTTTTTTCCCCAGTCATTCATTTTCATATATTTTCTGATACTAATGTAATCCCCTGTTTCTTGACTTATTTTACAAATTATTGGTGCAATTCAAAGTATCTGGGGGATGTGTTTATTAATGCTTATAATACCAAGCCCTCAAATGTACATTCAATCCTTTATTTGGCCAACATTTATTAAGCCTCTATAAAATCAGACTTAACATGAAGGTGCAGAGGCCTAAGCTTCCCCATTTCCCTGCCAATCTTTTCTCAAGTCTCTGAAAAAAGCCCTGGGATTTATTCTCATTCTTACATGATTTTTAAAGTTTGTAAAAGTAATATATTTTAGCCACTGTTGGTTAGGACAGCTGTTGCTTTTCTTATTTCTTTAGGTTTATTTTATTTTAAATGGAAAAATAATAGCTGTATGTATTTAAGGGGTACAATGTGATGTTTGATACATGTGTGCATCATGGAATCATCGGATCAGAGTAGCAGCACATATACCAACTCAGGTATTTATCATTTCTTTGTGATGCGAACCCAAGAAATACTCTCTTGTAGCAGTTCTGAAATATGTACTAATCTAGAATATTTCTACTTAATGCAGTTCTCTACCTACTCACTAATGTTTCTTCTTCCCTGTCCACCCCACCTTTTCAGAATCATCGCTCTACTCTCTGATCCCTGCCTCCCTGGAATTCCACCCAGCGCCTCACACATGCTAGGCAAATGTGCTACCAGTAAGCTACATCTACAGCCCTTAAACTTTATGTTGAGACAGGGTCTCACTAAGTTGCCCAGGCTGGTTTCGAATTTGCAATCCTTTGTCTCAGCCTCCCAAGTACCTGGAATTACAAGCATACACACCAGACCTAACAGAGCTTTCCTTTCCTGGTTTCCTTTCTGTTACACCACTTCTCCTGTCGAGTGAAGTTGGAAGAGTGGCAGGGAACTTGAGATGTGGGTAAAAGATAAGCTGGAGATTCACTGTGTTTGAGTCAAGCAGCATATGTTGATGCGTACAGCTAAGTTACTGTGATTATGATGAATCAAGTAACCAAGCTTGAGATTTGATTCTGTTGCTAACAATGCCTGACATGCTCTTGTTCATTAGAGGCTAGTGGTTGATCAAGTGCCCGTGGATCTTTAATTTAGAGAAGGTACTTTGAGGTACTGTCTTAGTTACTTTTCTTATTGCTGAGACAAAACACCCAACACCCAAAGTTAAAGCGGGAAAGGTTTATTTGGCTGACCATTTGTAGAGGTCTCATTTCATAGTTGGCTGGCTACAAGATAGGGTAGTGTGGCAGACAGGCGTGGCAGAGAACTAGTTCATGGCAGGCAGAAGACAGCAAAGCAAGCGAGAGTCCTTAGCAGATTTTTTCTGTTCCTTTTATATTCTATGTAGGCTACTGGAATTAGAGTGGTGCCAGACCTATCAGTGGACTGATTTAGTAATCACACATCTTTAATCCTAGCACCCTTAATCCTTGCATTGCATCATGAATCAATCATACACTCTAGATCCAGCCACTCTTGAAAAAAAACTCCACCTATGACTACCAGGTTTTGGGAGGGCATCTAGACACAAGTCATAACAGGTACCCTTAGACACTTGCTTGCTCCTGAGGTTGCTTCTGAGGGCCCACCTCTCCTTCTAGTCCCATCATGCTTCTCTTGGTTTATGACCCATCACCATCCTTCGTACACAGCTCAGCCTGAATATCCCCACTCAGGCCTTCCACAAGGGTCTTCTATTTCTTGCTCATTTGACATGTCATACTTGATGTAGACCAAAGAAAACATAAAAGCTATAGTAAGTCACTCCAGAAAGATGAGAATGAGAAACTGATTAATAAGGATCTCTTTAATTTAAAGAGTATATAACGTTAATCATTGCATTAGAAAACTTGAAATGCCTACAATCTTATAATTCACATGTAAGAAATAGATATTTTCACAAATTTTGTGATAGTTATAAATATTTGTATGACATGACCTATAACCAATGAATTGCAAAATTGAAAGAAACTTGCCTAAGCTAAATTAAGTCAACAGTATTAAGGAAAAGATTTTATTTTTCTATTCTCTCTTTAGTAAATATTACAGCATATACCCCAACAAAATAGTCTTATCGGGGAATTAATTAATAGAAATATTTTTGTGGATGTTGTAATGAAAGTGGCAATGGTCAGGTCTTTAATTTGTTGAAATATCTTTTCTTATTCTAAATTAATAGTTTGTTACATATACCTTTTATTATTTAACCCTTTTATTTTGAAGTAATTATAGGTTCACGTGCAGGTGTAAAAATTAATGGGGAGGAGTTCTGTGTGCCTTACAAGCTCATTTTCCCCAATGGTAATGTAATGCAAAACTTTCACTGTACAATATTGCAACTAGGGTATTGATATTGATACGGTCCTTATCTAATTTCTGTATCTGTACTGCTGTCATTTTTAAAGAAAATCTCCCTTTTCTCCCACTGTAGCAAGCTTCAGTTGCAACATCTGCCATGTGCCAGACATATGTGCTAGGGAGAGGGAGGGAGAGAGAGGAAGTATAGTATACTGGATAACTGTTATGGGGAGAAATAGAGAAGAATATGAGGGGAGGGACAACTGGATTCAGACTAGAGTAGCTGTTTAAAGAAGGGTCACTGGAGATGGAGGGCAATCTATGAGTGTTTTATCTTTGAGTATCTAGCTCTCACTCTGGATCTCAAACTTTATTCCAAGGCTCTAGATCAGGCTCGCACTATCCAAACATAGGTACTCTAGGGAGCTTTGGTTTAACACAAGATATACTATTAGCATCACTAGAAAAATGCTTCTGTCTTCCATAGCAGATGTAACTAAAACAGGATCTTTGCCCAAGGCTAAAATATTCAAGAGTTCTAATGAGATGGTTTGGTATTAATATGTAACTTAATTTGAAGAACTTCTTACTCTTTCCAAAAGGCACTATCTTGGGAGCTGATTGCTATGTCAGTTGAAAATAATGTGCCACATGCAGCACCAATCACATTAAGTGAAAGACCCAGTCAGAGAAGTTTGTGGTAGTTTTATGTAAAAGAAGGCAGTAACAGGCGCCTTCTTAAAGAACAAATCATTTTCACCATGCAGTGTCTCACAGAGAGAAGAGGAAACCGTGGGTTTGAGCTGACGAAGCTAGTATGGGAGAGAGCTCTGCAGACCAGGTCTGTGTCCTGTCTCTCACAGTTAATGTGTGACTTGATGAAAACACTCAACTTTGCAGGGTGGTCAAAGCAGGTGTGATACTCAGACTCTTATGTGGTGATATTATTCTTAGAGCAGTTGCTCAATAATTGTGTTCTTTTCCTCACTTTCATCCTATTAGCTGTAAAGTACATATTCCTAAGTACACAGCAAGCCCAGGGCATTGTTGTTAGAATTTAACACAATAACATGTTTCGACAAACTTATAAACCAGAAGAAGGTATATGACTGTTGGTTTTCATTATTAAATATGATACATTTCATTCTTTTTAATGGTCTCTTGGACATTTTTTGAAGCTATCAAACCTCAGGCCTTGTGCATGTTAGGCAACCCCTCTCCTATTGGTCTATAGTCACAGCCCTACTTGGCTGATCTGAATTAAGAAACTGTGCCAAATACCTAGATTTTCCCAGAATCTTTGATAGGTCACAAAAAATTGTCTTTGTGATGGTTTTAATCACTGGACTAGTGTATGAACTAGCACTGACTAATAGTCAAAGGTGATCTAGGAGAAACATAATTCCCAGCCTGCTAAATGTCAGGTGTGCCGAGCTTGTGTCGCCCAAGTGTTGAAGAATAAATTCCGAGGGACAATAGAGGTTAAGAGTAGGAAAGATTTATTGAGAAATAGCTACTGAGAGACAAGAGAGGCCCCCAAAGTGGGTTGCCACTGAGGCCCCCTGTCAGGGGAAATTTATACAGCAGAGGCACCATGTGGGCACAACCTGGGTCAAACTGCCATCAGCCCATAGGATTATACGTATGGGTGCTTAGCTAATGTTGACCCAATAGGGAAACGAGTCACCCAGCAAAGGTACATGGAAAGAACAAAGGCATTTGGGGGAGGGGATGGGTCCCGAGGCTCTGGGCACCATGTGAGTGACCGATGACTGTCTGCACTTCCTGGGCCACGTGGTGCTAGCGACAGTATAGTGTCCAGCTACTGCTTATCCCTTGGGGAGGTGTGTGGGCCTGGCCATTGCACCTGCATGTTGAGGCCTGGCCTCCTTCAGATGCACCTGCAGCCACAGTTTTGGTGTTTTAGTTTTTGAGCTGATTTCTTTGAGAGTTCAGTCCCTTTATGACTGGATATTAATTTTTATTTAACTTAGCTGCCCATAATAAAGGGTGAGTGACTAATTTTTAAAAATGGCATTTATTAACAAAAAGTGAATAATCAGGTGTGGCAATGTGTAGAAAAACACGTAGGCTCTCAGAAGCTATAGCGAACTGAGAAAATTATTGCTACATTAAATAGCAGTATTTATTTATTTTGTAGAAATTTACAATGGTTGCTACATTACATACTGTTATCTTCAATGAAGTTGCTCAGTCTATTAGACATAAGAATGTAAGGTTGATCAAACAGAGACAGTAACCAGTAAAAATATAAAAAAAATAATTTTAAAAAACCATTGGAAATAGGGCAGGGCTTCACCTTCATACAAAATAGTAGGAGCTCAACAATAGTTCCTATACTGCATATTGTTTTCAGATCAGTCATTCTAATTACCACATTCAAATATATAAAATTGGTCAAGAAAAGAGAAAGTTTTAAGCACTGACTGTTCCTCTCACTAAACTACAGACATCTGCAATACACCAATTCCTGCTATCCTTATATACACATATAAAGTTTGTTTTTCATTTTTTAAAAAATACCAACACGAGAAAAAGAAATACATAAGCAAAACAGCATAAAGAGTAATAAAATGATATAGAATTTCAAAACATGATAATAAGATATTAACAATGGTTGTTATATTACATAGTGTCATCTTCAAAATGGTTGTACATATAACCAGATACAGACATGCAAGACTGATCAAACAATTACACATTAACAGTTCCTTTCAATAAACCAAAAGATAGTAGTAGTACAATTATCCTAGCTATCCTGTGTGTGTGTATATATACATATATACATATATGTATATACATATTTTTCCCTCTTCTTTCTTTTTCCTCTGCCCTCCTTCATTCCAGTTGCTCCTTCCTATCTGAGCAGTTTCTTTTCCCTTACACAGTATCTATTGTACCTTTCAGATTTCATTCACTCTTTCAGGTTCTTATACTAGGGAGGAAATACAAAGTTTACATATGTGAACCTGATTTGTTTCACTAATGAGTATGGTCTCTAGTTGCATCCATTTATTTATAAAAGCCTTTTATCTTCCTTTATAGCTGAGTAATACTCCATTGTAGAAAAATACCACATCTTTTTTATCCATTCCTCAGTTGGTGGACATTTGGGTTGTTTCCAAGATTTAGCTATTACAAGTTGTGCTGCTATAAACATAGTTGCACATATATCACCGTGGTATGATGTTTTCAGTTCTTCTGGAAAAGTGCCCAGGAATCCTAGTTTATTGAGAAATCTCCAGACTGATTTTCACAGTGGTTGCACCATTCTACACTCCACCAGCAGTGGAGAAGGGTTCCTCTTTCCCCACAGCCCCTTTAGCATTTGTTATGGGTTGATTTCTTGATGATAGCCATTCTTGCTGGGGTGAGATGGAATCTCAGTGTTGTTTCAGTGTGCACTTCTCAAATGACTAATGATGCTGAACATTTTTATCATGTTAAATAGCAGTATTTAGAAACATTTTATTGGTACACGTTTGTAGTACACAGCGATTGCTACCTGTGTGTGTGTGTGTGTGTGTGTGTGTGTGTGTGTGTATTTGTATATACGTATACATGTTTGTAGTACACGATGGTCCCATCCCTCACAGGGACTTGGTATGTGTACACAGCACTTCACAACCTCCATCCTTTTCAATTTTATTTCCCCCCCTTCCACCCTCCCTCCATCTCTCAGTTCCCTTCTCATGTGCCAAAGACCCGTCTTGTTTAACTAACAGTATTTTTGTCCTAAATATTGCAAAATGTGAATCCCCCAATTGTATATTAATAGTAGCTTTTCTTCTCAACGTTTGCTGGGCGCCTAAATAGAATTAGGGTCTCTGTGAAGAGAGCTTAGCAGCTCTGACTGTAATGTTTCTCTGACAGTCTTTGGGGGATGGCCGATACAATGAGAGCAGTTTATTACAGGTCAGAGCCCCGACTCATAAACAGGCGGCCAGGGTGAGGGGCGAGGGCTGGGAAGGAAGGATGAAGAGGGAAAAAGAAAAGGAGTAAGACATGTTCACAAAGCCCAGAGATTAAGCCGGCTTCAGTCTGGCCTGCAGGAGAAGCAGCAGGTAGGAGACGGGAAGAGGCAGAGCACGCAGGCCCTGTAGACCGGACAAAGCATTTGAATGTTGTGTTCACAGCAGGGGGAAGCTCAGAGAGCCTTAATCAAGGACTGACGTGACGTGATGCAGAATGTAAATGGTCCCTCTGATCGTGAGTACAGAATGCGTGGACCGGGTCGGAGAGGAAGCAGGTCCCATCACTCACAGGGACTTGGTATGTGTACACAGCACTTCACAACCTCCATCCTTTCTCAAGGATGGAGGTGTTTGCAGTGGGCCCTCATCATTTGCCGAGGGTTAGGAATGGGAGATAAGAAAAGGAAAAGAATCAAGAGGGAGGTGCTTTATCTGACTCTGTTCATCGTAACCCAGGCTTACAGTGACCTTCCTGGGGTATATTTTTTCCAGACACCCATACATACTGACTATGATTGCTTCTTACGTGAATGTTTTTGGTTTTCGTTACTTGAGAACTCTCAATATTACAAAATACCGGAGGAAGAAAAATATGAATGACTAATATAATAAATAAGCAATGCTGAATTAGGCCCCAAGGAATTGATATCATAAAATTACTAGAAAAAGGCCCTGTATTATGTATGTTTGAGATAAAGAAAACTATTGAAAAGATATTAAGACATGAGAAAAGAACAAGAAAATGTAAGAACCCAAAGGTTGAGGCATATTTGAAAAAAAAAACAAAGAAAACTTTTAGAAAAGGAAAATATTTTCATGAAATAAAAACTTTGATCATAAGTTAAACATAGCTGAACTAGTAAAGTAGAAAAAATAAGGTGAAGAAATTATCCAGAAAGTATCCTAAGCACAAAAGGTAGAAGATGTAGGTGAGAGATAAGAAAGGAAAAAATATAATGCATGCTTAGGAATATTTCTGGAGAAGTAATGGAAAAAATGCTGGAGAATTTATCACATAGGAGTGTGACAATTTCCTAGAGTTGATGAAATATATGAGTTCTTAGATATAGGTAGCACAAATCAGCTAAAGTAAATCATACTTGGGAATTTAAATGCATTGCAGAGACCAAAAGAAAAGGAACCTTAGAAGTCACCAAGGAAATTCTCAATACCACCTCCTAGGACGACGCCTCTCTAATCAAATTTTTGGGAACATTCATCCAAACCATAGCACCTCTTCAGTTCAACACTAGTCAACAGCACACCTCGACCACTGTAATCAGATCACAGATGAAGTAATCATGTAGACACTGGAAATAAAAAGATGAATCACCACTACTAAGAGAGTATGATTTTGTACCGGAAAAAGCCAAGGAAACAATAAGAGGATTAAAATTCTTGGATACAAGGTGTGCGTCCCTGTCTCAGCCACAGTTACCGTCTTTGTTTTCATAGCCGGCACTACAGTTGTGGTGCTGTCATCGTATTAATCTTCACAACAAACTTAAGAAAGAGACTATTGTCATCCTCACTTTGCAGGGGAGGAAACATACTAGTCTATGTGCACAAAGCCGCTGCCCACAGAGCTGGAATCTGAGTTCAGAGATCTGAGTCCTAGGTCCCAGCCTTTGCCGCTGGGCTGTACCATTTCCTAACGGGTCCAACACCAGCACATGGAGCGAGGGGAAGGGGTGTTATTCACAATGTCCAGACAGAGTGTAAAGGCCCTGGTGTAAACCAGATCAGATATGTCTGAGACCTAAGTGGAGGAAAGTACTAGTTATTACTGAAAGACATAAAAGAAAATCTAAAGGTAGAGGAAGGCGTATCAGTCTTGAGAGGAAGAGAGGGGTACGCACCCATTGCTGTGAAAGACATTTCTCTTTAATCTATACAGTCACTGCAATACCAATCAGTACTTCAGAAACATTTATTAGAAAGAAAAATTTTAAGGTGTTTCTAAAGTTCATTTGAAAGAGAAATTTAGAAGCCAAAATATGTTTTTTTTTTAAATTACAGGTTTGTCTACATGATAAAGATTTCAGTTTCAGATACACAAATATTCAGAAGATTTTCAGCATGCAGTTCTGGCAAGAGTGGTGGGAAATGGACATGGCATTTAGCTTTGGTGGAGGTTTGAATTATTAAAATTTTTTGGAAAGTAATCTAGTGGTATCTGTTAAAATTGAATGCATACATATCTGTTAACCCAGAGATTCCACTTTGGGGAAATTCTGTATAGTTTACAGAAATTAAACCACTGGTAATTTAAAAAAAAACAAATATATATATATATTATATCTCCAGCATTGTTTGTGATAGAAATTATCTGGGAAAAAAATCTAAGTGATTGAATGAATTACGGTTTATTTCTATAAATGATGACTATGCAGCTTTTTAAAGGTTGTATTATTTCTATAGATACTAAAGTGGGGGGAAACCTATAATACTTTTACTTTTATTAAGGAAACTAAAATTGACTGGCCCTGGTTACACTAATTTGTTAAAGAAAATCCCACCATTTATATGCCTTTATTCTATGTTCCCTATGTATCTTTAAACATATTCACTTACACATATGGATAAACATAAGGAACGTTGGAGAACTCGCATAAGGCTGGTAATATTGGCTATGTCAGGATGGTGGAATTAGTCTGGAGATGGAGACTGTCAACTATCTTTACATAACCCCGTAATCCTTAACTTGTTGTAAGTGTGTATTAATTTGTACATAAAGAATTCAGTAAAATTTTTGTACAAGAGTACAAAAACTTTCTATCTTCTCAAACATTTTTTATTCCTTAGAAGTTTATTTGATACCATTTGTATCCTTCTGTAATTTTGTATACATCATGACCACTTTTGTTTCTCATGATACCAAGATGGAACTCCCTAGAATTGGTGGGGACCAACTGTGTACCTGGCCATAATATATAGAGCAGATGGTGTATATATGGTCTGGTGTACCACATACACACAAGGCCATAAAATGTACCATTACAGTATGCTCAAAGTGTGATTAAAATAGAGTGAGTGTTCAAATTAAAATATTTATTACAGCAGAAGACACAATGACATTAATCCCCATCAGAATACTCCTTGCTTCAAATATACCTGTCCCATCACTATTGTCACTTTCTGAAGCAGTTCTGGAAATCCTGTCTCCTCTCTTTACGAGGTGTGATTAAAACAAAACACGGTGACTGCTTCTGCTGAGTACCATGCAACAAAACGGCAGGCTCATAAAAACGTTACAGTAATTTAATAATTACTTTTGGGTCATGTTTCATATTATGCATAAGAGCATCCCATTTCCTTTAATTAATAGCTTAGCAGGTTTTTGACATTAAGCCTCAAATAAGTCCTGGAATTAATGCTGTTCTCTTTATGTAGTGATTTGTCAAATTCCAAATAAATCCCTAATACAGCCCTTTGTTCATGTCAGAGATTCTAATCCATTTCAGTTAAGGGAACATATATCTTGTGCTACAAATACAGGTACTAGCCGCCCATCAGTAGACCAGTTGGCTGAGAGATAAGAGGAGGAAATCCTTTGTCTCTCAACACTATTTGATAGAGGCTCTTGTGTAAGGTGTCAGGCTAGTTGAAAGAAATTCTCAGTAAGAATTGCTGTGGTGCATGCTGGCTAGCATCCTTCTGACATTTTCTTCTCTCTCTGAAATCCTCTGCCTTACTCAAAACCCTTGGCATGAGTAATGGGTACTGCTCAGGTCAAGTTGAGTTCTTGCTAAAATTTTTTTCCCCACTGAATATGAACAAATGTAATTCCTGAGCCTTGTGAATTTTGATTTTCCTTTCAATTATGTTTGTGGCATTGTTAAGAAATTCTGACTAAAAATGTAACCTCAAATTAAACCCTTTCAATGACTTTTTTTTCAAAAACTGTGGTAAAGTACAAGTCATATACAAATCACTGTCTTGGCCACTTTAAATATATAATGTGGAGGGTTAATACCTTCATATTGTGCAACCAACATCCAGAACTGTTTCATCTCGCAAAACTGGAATTTTCTACCCATTAACTAGCTCCTCAACCCCTTCATTAAATTTCACACTGCAGCCCTTGAAACAACCATTCCACTTCCTGTTTCTGTGCCTTTGACTGTTCTGGATTTTTCTTGTGACACCAGCCAGTACTTGTCATTTTGTGATTGGTTTATTTCATTTAGCAAGTCTTCAGCATTCATCCATGTTATTGTATGTGTCAGAATTTCCTTCCTTTTTAAGGTTAGGTAATATACCACTGTGTGTACATTATGCAATATACATATATATCAAAAACATATATTCAATATATGCTTAAAATATGTATTGAATACATATGTATATATTCAAAAGGCTTAGATTACAAAATAAAAAGCCCCTGCTTTGACTCATAAAGAACCTGTATTTATTCATTTATTTGTTAATCTTGCCTACTATGTGGCTGGGTGCTGAAACATCCATGACAAAAACACAGTCACTGCCCTGGAAGTTCTCAGGTGGGGGCTACAACTGCCCTCTGTGGTCAGACAGGTCATTTGGGCAGTTGCTAAAATAACGAAGAAAGATCACTTTACATTGACTCTTTCATACTATTTTATTTCCAAAAATTCCTTAGGTTTCTCTCTGGCAAAATTCTTCCTCTTGCTCATTGAGGATAAAGGTGAGCTAAGAACATGCCGTTTGTTAATTTTGGACTTGTGTTTGTTATGGATTTAAGCCTATAAATTGTACCTCTTACAAAAAGCATGTGCTCCTTCATGGTGTCTAGGCAATACAGGTATGTGTCACTCAGTGATGAGTAGTTCTGAGAAAGACCCTAGAAATACATGATTGTGCAAGTATCATAGAGTGTACTTCCACCAGGATGGATCCCACAAAGTCATTAGACGATATACTCTTAGGAGACTATGGTCCCATATATGCCCTGCTGTTGACCAAAATGTCACTGTGCAGCACATGACTGTATTTATGGTTTACATATTTTGTCACTAGCAGCAAGAGAGAGGTTACTGAGCCATGCTATTGCTATCATCTAAGACCGACAGACATTTTAATATTCAGCGGAGAGGGCCATTCCCCCTGGGCATGGGACTTGCATCTCCGGGTCAGATCGTGCAGTGAGCACTAGGGTCAAACTCGTTCCCTGAGTGTCAGTCCCGAATGCTGGACCTCATTTCACCTTCCCTGAGTTCTTGGCTTCATTCTCTTCTGTGCTTACTAGACTGTGCCCCTTGCACTTTACTTTTGAATTGATAAATGTGCAAATTTGACCCTCAAATGAGTAACAGGACAGGAAAGAGAGACCAGCTCCGGTCACACTGTGCACTTTATTTTCTATCAATAGCCCTGTTACTGCGCAGACTCTTGTGTTTCCTGAGGAATGGAGCCATTTTGTATACAAAATGCTGTCATTTCAAGCCATTAGAATGCATTATATGAGGCCAAATGGCCAAAAGAGAGCTGGCGGGGGAGTTGGATGAAGCACAGAGTGAAATCTTGGTGCCCTGGGTCTCTTGGGATTTAACTACCATCATGAACTCAGCCTTCCCCTTATCCACTGTATTAAAAAGAAAAATATCTGGAGCAAAAGCAAATGTGTGCTTTCTTTCTCTAAATTGGAGAGGAAATACTGTATGTGCAAGATCTCCAAGATTTAGTAATTCTGACTCCTGTTTGTTATTTCAGTGGAATCTGGTTGTTTTTAGAATTAAATATTCTTCTTGCAGATGTTCTTTAAAATGCTCCCTGCCTTTTTTCTTTCCTTTTGCGAGAAAACTTGACTCTGTGGCTCTTAAAGTAATGGAGAACAGTGTTGGCTGCTAAAGAACATAATCTGTCATGTTTGGGACCTTGGTTGGTATCTTCAATGTGCTCATGCATCTTTTACGATAAAACACTGTAATTTTTGTTTTGTCAGTAGGAAAGCAGATGATTCCATGAGTTGTCAACTGTAGTATCGAATTTTGTGTATTACTCTGGGTCCCATGCGAGGAAGATGGTCAAATAGAACTAAACATGTAAAAAGTTTCTGTTACGGTTTGGGTGATATTGCAAAGGAACAATATAATAAAAGGCACATATTTTTATAATATTATTTATAATGGTCACCCAAAGGATGATATAGGAAAGAGTGCAGGAAACCTGTCCACACACTAAGATCAAGGAATCCAGCTGAGGGCCTGGATCCCACGGAAATGTCCTACATGAGTCCAGCTGAAGACCTAGAGCTCATAACAATGCCTCCCACAAATCTAACTGGAGGCCCAGAGCTCACAACAATATCTCACACAGGCCTGTTTCATGATCTGCACTGCGAAGGCCCAAAGCTCAGTGGTGGAATCTAGGAAGTCTGTGGCAGTGGGATGAAGGATCTGTGCTAGCAGGCTGAGGGGTCTGCTCTGGAGCCAGGAAGTGATGCACAAAGTAAGAACCATAGCTCTCAACAGCCTTTCTCAGCTCCCAACAGCCTACCTTCTTCTCCAGTTCTGCCTCTTATGCTGCTGGCAACAATCCTCAGATGGGCCTTCCACACCCAGCACCATGCTTATCGACCACCAGTTGTCAATCCACTACAGTTCCATGTGGGAACATTACTGAAGGAGACAAAATGGGAAGAGTCTCAGAGCAGGCTGGAAAAATTCCTGCTCAGAGTCAGCCTGACTGTAGAGAAGAAGAGGCTGGGAAGGCCAAGTAGAAGCATCAGGGACTACCCTGCAGCTTACAGAAGGTTTATCAAGGCCAATTTGGGAGTCTTGGAGCTAAAACCAATGGTCAGAAGAGGCCAGTGTCTGCCAGGACCCTGGAACCTGACTGCCTTAACATTCACTGGGGGGAACAGCAGGAGGAGGGGTCTTGGCCCTGGTTAATTATACTCCCTATCATTGGAGGGGTGTGAACCATCAGCACAATTGCCTATTCTGCATGTTTATTTCCAATGGCTGGAGAATTCTGTTATCTGGTGCTAACATTATTAATGATGGGTGCTGTGTCTTGTTTTAAGTAAGACTCCACTGAAGATTTCTTTTCTCTTGTGGTACTAGGGATTGAACCCAAAGAGACTCACACATACTGGCAAGCAGTCTACCAGTGAGCAATATCCTCAGCCCTATTTATTTATTTATGTATTTGTGTATTTATTTATTTAACTTTGAGACAGCATCTCACTAAATTGTTCAGGCTGGCCTCAAACTTGTGATCCTCCTGCCCCAGTCTCTCAAGTTGCTAGGATAACAGATGTGAATCATCACCCCTGGGATCCCCTGAGTTCTGCATTTCATTGTTTATTATCTGAAAGCTTCCTCAAAGCAGCCATTTACCATCAGCGGCTGTCTAGGACCCTTGTACTCTCTGGGTGACTCCGATGTGGCTTATGTAGAGAAAATAAAAAACACAATTAGGCTTTTATTTTTGTAAAATCTAAGATTCTAATGTGCTCTTAGGAGTTTTGTGGTCATATCCTCTGTCATTTGTTGGTATGGTGCCCTTAGACAAGTCACTGAACTTCTTTATGTGGAAGGGAGAATCATCCCTACCTAGCAGAACTGTAGCTGGGATACTTTGTACTCTCATTGGAAACCTAGAGATAGCTAAGTGTCATGGGAAGTTATGCTGTGCTCTATGCATGGAGGGTGGAACTATCAGGATTCAGGGAAGAATTAGAGGAGACTCTGGGTGTCTTAAGCAGGGAAGGATTAGGATGTGGAAAGTGGTATTGAAGGAACCCAGGGAAACACTGAGTTCCTAGGGCTGAGCTCCCAGACCAGCCTACTGTTCCAAGCAGGAACGAGGCAGAGGAAGCTGTTAGTGCACTTAGATATTCCAGGACACCCACCATGGTGGCAGCAACCCAGCAGCCAGCAACACTGGAGCAGGAAGCTGCCACCACCGATGCAGACTGCCTCTTCTCACCTAGCAAGCTGAGGGCTGGGCAGCGAGGCAGCACAGTACAAAACACAGCTTACCAGCTGGAAGCAGAAGGCAGCAAGCTCAGAGCACCTCCTTGCTTCTGCCTTCTAGTGAGACCCGATTTACATGTGAAGCCCTAGCTGTGGTAGTTTTCAGTCAGCGTACTCTGTAGTTGAAGAAGCCCCTGCAGTATGGGAAGGAGTGGTACAAGGAGAAGGATGCAGACAGCAAAGTCTCCAGCCTGCCTCTGTGAGGTTAACAATATCCCTTAGTTATTGTGGGCTGATCAGGTCTGCAACGTCCTGAATGAGTGTACAGTGAAGGCTAAATAAAAAGAGGCAAATGGAATGATTTCAGGGCTCCAGGAGGATCAAAGCCCTCTTACAGAATTCAGGATCTTCTCAGGGCTAAGACCAAGACCTTCTCTGGGTCACCCATATTTATTTCAGTATCAGAAGAAGGGAGGCGAATATGCAAGAAGGGTGGCAGCACTCAAGTTCTGGAAGTAAGAACTTCTCTAAATAAGGTATGAAGTTAATCCACTGAAGAATGAGATGTCTGAGGCTATAGTCTTTATCCAGTTGAGATCTGACCCAGGTGTCCTTGGCTATGATCTTGTCTTATCCTTTGAGGCTTTCTGGCTTCATCCACCACTACAGGTTTTAGTAGGGATTAGTGACTCACAGTTACTATGAGTCCGCCATTTCTAGATAAGGAGTCTAGGCCTTGGATAGATTCACAAGTGAACATGAAAAGCCAATTGATTAATTTAAATCCTGCTCGGGTCTGCTTCATAGTGGTCTTCATCATGCCTCCTCCATGGTTTACTGTGAATCACCTTGTTGAATTGTTACTATATCATAGCAAGATAGGTAAAATTATTATCCTCAGTTTACTGATCTTGAGATGATTGTCTGGTGCAGGCAGGATTTGTACTGAGAGTTGTCTGCTTTTAGAGCTTTGGCTCTTCATTACTAAACTATATACTTCCTTTGTGTTCACTCTTGCAGAAGGTCCGAGGTCCAAGTTCCTTTCTCTCTGGGGATCAAGCTCCCCCCTTCTAGGTAATTCAGGTGAATACTTTTGTCTGTATTTGGGGAATGAGTACATGAACCTCTTCCAGCTCTATCTCTCACTTTGAGTCCAAGTGTAAAGGATGTCAATTGTCGTATGATCCCTTCCCCAGCCACCACTGTGAGGAACAGGGCCGACCCTGGTGAGCATATTCAGGTCAAGGGCTTGAGGTTTAGATTCTCAATCAAACCAGCATCCCTTTCCTTCCTCCCTTCACCTAGCGCTAGGTTGAGCCCTCAGTGAAATCCCCACAGCACATCAAAGAAGCATTGCTGAAGGCTTTGGAGACTGTAAAGACTTACTGCTCACAGAGCAAAGCTTTAAGTGAACAAGCGATACCTTTTCCTCCACGTGCCGTCCACGGCCCTTCACAGGGGTTCTGTTTGAGCTACCCCGGCCTTACCTAGCCTGCCGCTATATTCTCCAGCGGTCACTATGCCCATCACGATCCTGTGGGACCTAGAAAACCTATTAGTTTCTCCAAGAAGCTTGTGTAAGAGGGAAGATACAGTCTTCTGTAAACAGGTATGGACTTTAGCTGACACTGAGGTGGGATGGCAAATTAAACATGAAGGAAGGCAAAGGGTCCCCTTTATTTACCCTGTGAGTCCTCAGATGGGACCGTGAGGCTCATTAGCAGCAGAGAGCAGGTTCCGGTTTGAATGGATTCAACTCTTTAGCACCTAACCTGATTCTTAATTTAGGTAAAATCACTTGCCTGATTTTCAGTGCTTACATTCATCTAGTCTCCCTCCCTGCTGGTACCAGCTATAATGCTGATAAATTGTGCACCTTGTGAATGAGAATGGGGAAATTCAGCATCTATAACTATGTTTTTGATGGCAGCCAGAGAAGACATGAAAGCTGCGTGTGGGATGTGCTTTAATTCCAACTCAGGGCCTGTCATTTCTCTTGCTGTTGTTCCAGTCTTGCAGCAAGTGGAAGGAAAATAGCATGTGCAGACTTGGATAATGTTGATAATTACACTCATCACATGAGAAAGCAGGGAGCAGCCTTTGTTTGGCAAATAAACAAAACCCAACATCCAATGAATCACATTTTTACAAAGTCACAGCATGTGTGTATGCAGGGAGATGGGTGTGCTGTATTGGAGGGTCTTGAGGCTTTTGTGTTTCTCTTAGTAACTAGAAATAGGTTGTTGGACTCTTTCTGTCTAAAATAACTTGGCGTCTTTTCAGAAGAGTGAGCCACAGATGTGGTTAAGAGAATGTGCTCTGTAGGGCTTTCAGAAAAGGGAGAACCAATCTGTTACATTCCTCTGTCTTAGTCTCACCAGGGAAAAGGCTGGGGGGCTTTCTTGGACAGTGTGGGCCTTTAGTCCCACTGGTTATAATCTAAGAAGGTGTTCTGGTAACTTCTTAATTTGGGCCTGATTTCCATAAGTGGGAATAAACTTTCTTTAACGGCTGTATTACGTGCCTGGATCATTGAAAGAGCTGGAGACCACTGGCTATGTTTAGTATTTTAGATAGTTTGTAATTTGGGAAAATGTTTCTTTTCCTTTTGTGTTGTCTTTTCTTCCTTCAATACCATAACTGGTCTTTCCAGTGAGAGGGAGTCTGGGGTTGATACATAGTTTGCAGGGTGAGCTGGTCAGCTGAGCTTGGAGCAGCACCCATTTTCAAAATAAACAGGAGCATAGTCCTTGCTGAAGGGCATGACCTTAGGCCCTTGTCTGTGTGTTCTCATCATAGTGTGTTTCCTGAGAGAGTAACATTTCCCATTTAATCCAACTTCATGGAGAGGATATTTGCTGGGATCAAATTATAATGTCAACAGTTCCAGAATATTACTGTGTTAAGAATTCATTCACAAGTCTGAGCTTTATGTCCAATGGGAATTCGACCTTTTATATAGAACATCTTTTATATTGCAGGAAAGATATCTTACCATATAAATTGTATAACACAATGTTTGGCATAGAATAAGCCCTCCATAATGATGACTAAATGAAGGATTTCATCCAAAAGAAACAACACAGTAGGATGGAAAGAGATTTAACCAAAATAATCATTTTTTTTTTGTACCAGGAATCGAACTCATGACCTCAGGCTTACTGGGCAAGCCCTTATGCCACTGAACTATATCCCCAGCCTAACATAAATAATCTGTCTCTCAAGTTCATATGCTTTTGGTATGATTTTTATGATGAGATGTGTTTGTGGGAAAATGCTTAGTATATTTAACACAAACTGATGAAGTTTGTTCTTTTGGTTTTATGGTAAGGAGAAAAGAGAAAGGATACACAAAAGGAGATTCAAGAGCAGACAATATGACATGTATTTGTATTCATTTTCCGTTCAGTTTTCTAAAAAACCAAAACCCTATTCATCTTGATTTATATAATAATCAAGGATGGTTCAATGCATAAAACTGAATTTGTTCCAGGAAGCTATTTAAGGTTACTAGACTATCTAAGGTTATTAGATGCTTGAGAACAACTCCAAATAGTTCAAAAATGATCATCAAGGAAACTGGGGGCCTCTGAGATTGCATCTGGAACTTCTGGGTCAAGAGCACAATCCCATAGCTGCAATCCAAGGAGGAGGCAGTTGGGAGGAGGACGTTCCGTCCTATCTCTGTTCTCTGGCCCACAGAGCTGGTGGCTGGCCCCTGGCATGTGCAGTGCAGCCACTGCCTTCAGCACTGTGTCTTCTTACAACCCAAGAACCTGAGAACAGATGCCCCGGACTTCACTTTCCATGACCTTGACCTTTTTTGCTAGCAGGAAAGCGGCCAAAGGAGCAGGAAAATCACCTCTGCCTCAGTCTGACCTTCTAAATCCAAAGGAAGAGGCTCAGTGCTGGAACCTGACATTCAGAACTCTCGGCCAGAGCATCTTGCAGTGAGTTTTAGACTTTCCAGCCTCTCCTGTAGACAGGTGCATGGGAGAGGGAGATGGCTGGGGGTGGGGTTGTCAGACCACATAGGTTTTTGGCAGGAAGTGAAACCTCAAAAAGCTCCTATAAGGTAAACTTCTGCTGAAAGTTAGAAGAGCACTATGGTTAAATGCAAGGGAAACAGATGAACTAAAGTTTTAATCCCTACTCCAGAACTGAACTAGCCATTTGGTCTTAGGCAAGGCATTTAACTTCTCTGAAAACCTCTAGTCCTAGTGCATCAAATGAGAATAATACTGTGCCCTGCTCAGGCTGACACCGAAAAGGAAAACTTGTGTTTTGTAGACATGACTGATACAATTAAACAATAAGGATTTAGACTCAGAATGCTAACCCAGGTTCATGGATTTTGCTGTATCTCCCTGGGTAGGGGAAATGAGAGAGACCAGTAAGTGATTTGAGGGCCCATATACATGTTTATGAGAAATGGCTTAAGAACATTTTTAGGGTTGTGAGACTTCAAATACATCTCATTATTAAAACTGACCACACTGTAAGACATCAAAATGGATCCTACTAGCCCAGCATCAAAATTGGTCTTCTTATGTTAAAGAACGTTTTTTTATTTTACACATTTTAGCAGACTGAATTATTCTTCCTAAAAATATGTCCTTTAGTACCTGTACACATTCCCTTACTTGGAAGTTGAATCTTTACAGATGCAATTAAGTTAAAATGAGCCAAACTCTAGTATGGTTGAGCCCAAATCCGGAGATCGTCTTTACAAGAGAATGGAGACAGGACGGACACACGCACGTGGAGGAATGACAGCTGGACAAAGACAGAAGCAAAAATGGATGTGATGTAGCTGCAAGCCAAGGCAACCCCCAGAACCAAGAAGAGAGAAGTGGGAATTCTCTTCCAGAGACTCTGGAGAGGGCACGGCCCTGTGAGCACTCAAGTTCTAGACTTCTGCCTTCAGAAATATGAAAGGATAAATTTCTGCTCTCTGAAGCTACCCAGTGTGTGGTTAATTTATCATGGCAGACCTGGGGAACAAAGACATACCCATGCCTCATTACATGACAAGTGTATTCCTGATAAATCGCATAAATCTGTACTCCTTATTTCTTTAGGGTACTTTCAGCACTACTAGACTTTATTTCTGGATTCACATTTGTTTGGTAATATCTCAGGAAAGTTTGACATGCCCCTTCCCTAATTTTCCCAAACATCTCTGTCAAGAGCTCGTTAGCTTATAAATAGATGGGGACTGTAAATTTAAATAATCCAGTGGCATGTAGCCTTTTATAAATTGATTATTTGTTTGTTTTATGATTTTAAGATAAGTAGTAGTGGGAAAGAGCAGGGAAGGGGGTGGGGCAGGTAGCACGGAGAGTTGTAACCTCAGCCATCACTAGTTGAGCACTAGCTGCATCCCAGGAAAAATCTAGACATTTTAGGTATCACGTCTCATTTTTTTCTTTTCTTATAAGGTAGGACTTACAACCCCATTTTATAAATTAAAATATTAGAGTTCAAAGAGATTAGGAGATTGTCTAATCCAGCCACAAAATGAGCACATGATAGAGACAGTACCATTCCTCACGCTACTGGATTCCAAGGTCTGGGTTTTCTTCTTTTCACTCAATCCTCAGTTGCTTGAAGTCTGACTTTGAATTAGAGAAGTAAGTTCAGAATGCCTGGAAGCTATAGCTATGAGTTACTACCAAGCTTGAGGACTGAAAGACTATTGGCATGGAATGGTTCTTAAAAGGGAAAATAAAGACCATCAGGGAAAATATTAGAAAAATTATTTCCATGCTTACCCCACTACTCCTAATGTATATGTGCTAAAAACACTCAGTGTAGTATAGAAAACTACATTGAAATGTGTGAGCAAGATATGTGTTAATTTATATATAATGTGATAATTTATAACTCAGTGACATTTTACTTGCTGAGAAAATTTTTTCTTTGATGTGACATCTTTCCTAGAAAGAATCCAAAGTTGTATATGATAACACTGGATATCTATCCATTTCTACACTAACAAGGGATTGAAGTTGTGCTTCCACACTCATTAGATAATCAAGTAGCATAGCATCTTCTATCTATGATGAAAGTACAACATTGTAGTCAGTGTTTCTTGTATAAAGAGATGCAGGAAAGACAGTTGAGTGGTGTCTTCAGAGTACATTTTTTATGTCAACATAGAACACTTTGGCCATAGTTTGGACTCTGGTCTATAGGTAGAGGAAAAATATGATTTATAGACAAATTGGAGTTAATCTATTACATGAGTTAACTGTGTTAATGCCAATAAATCAGACCCATGCATTCTGGCTCCTGGTTTCCGGCACTGTCAACATTTTCCAGCAGTGATAACCCTGGAGCATCTAAATGTTCACATTCTCTTACAGAGAAGCTATCTGAGCAGGTTTATTTAGATGCTCTAGAGTTTTGAATGCTGGAAATTATAACTTTTTCAGGAGCCAAAATATCATTCTCAGAAAGCATTGTTGTTTCACTAGTGCAATGATTCCCTGGCTATTGGTCATTACTGATTTTATTAGTCAGGTTTCCCATCACTGGGACACAATATACAACACCCACAACTTAAAGAAGAAGAGGCTTAACTTGGCTCATCTTTTCAAAGGATTTGTCCAGGGTGTACTTGTTTCAAAGCAGAACCATCCTGGAAGAGGGTAATGGCATAGCAAAGCTGCTTAGCTGGGCCCTTCAGGAAGCAGAACGCACAACAGTGTCAAAGAGGAAGGTGTGAGGAACCAGATATAGGTACCAACGTCATGCCCATGTTACCCACCCAGACACACACAGCAGTGTGCTGTACTAATCCCTAGGGCCACTCCCAAGCCAGTCAAGCTGACATTCCACCCCAACCACTATCAAATATATCATATTCTGTCTGTTCCAATTAAATTCTTTGTAAAGGTTGCACAGAGAATAAGTAATTGAAAATATCCAATTTGAATCATATCACAGAGGACTAGATTGTTCACCACAACCTTGCTTCTGCTGCCTGCACAAGTGTGCTGTCGTCACTGTCCTTGAATCCGTGTGCAGTCCCTCTCTCTGCCTTTGCAGAGTGGTGCAGTGCCGTTGCCGTTTTTCACAACAGAGAGGCAAATAGCCTATGCCGTTGTTAGGCAGTTCTGCCCTTATAGTGAGGAACATATCTTCTTGGTTTTTTTTTTTGAGGAACATGTCTTCATCTCATAGATAATTTAATTCAAATAATGACTTCTGTTGCCAATATTGCTATTATGATTTAGAATTGTGTTTATTAAGGTTGAGGCTGAGAGATTTATGTTTGTTCTCCACTTAAGGGGGTATGTTTCTTTTTATTTGTCTTTTGAAGTGTCTTAATAAATGCTTACATAGCAATCTGTTGTGCACAACACTCAACACCAGTTTCCTCCTTTGAAAGGTACATTATTGTTGGCAGAGGCAACATGCTGTCTATAAGTGGTTTCAAGACTACCTTGAACTCCTCACATAAATCCCATTAAGCCAATATAAGTGAATTTGAGGTGAAATAATTAATTAAGCTTTTATGAAAGGCCCAAAGGTCAATAATTAAAGCTTACTAGTAAGATATCAGCAGTATGTCTCAGATATGCAGCAGTGAGGATTAACATTCTCCTTTCTGTTCTTGTTTTATGTTGCCCCTGGCACAAGATGGCATGGATTAGTTACTTTTCTGTCTAGGACTAGGTACTTGATATCCACAACTCAAAGGAGAAGAGATTTATTGTGGCTCACAGTTTCCGAGGATGCTGTCCATGGTTGGTTTGCTCCAAAGCAGAAACCAGATGGTGGGAGGAAGCTGCTCAGAGCCAACGACAAGAATACACTTTCAGTGCACACCCTGAGTGACACACTTCTTCTGACATTCAAATGTGTTTTTTTTGGGGGGGGACAATATGGGGAATCGAACTCAAGACCTTGCACTTCCAAGGCAAGCGCTTATTCCATTGAGCTATATCCCCTGCCCGACACATTTCTTTCGACCAGGTCCTACTTACTAATAGCACATTCAACCATGAACTCATCAATGGATTTGTCCTCGAGTGAACATAGCACCTCTATGTTTCAAAGTCCCAACCTCTGAACATGTGAGACTTTTGGAAGGTTATTTTAGGTCTAAACCATAACCATGGCATATTATTAAAATTCTCACCAGTGGTGAATTGAGAGGCTGTATCAGTGGAAGAGAACACACTAACAGGTTGATTATCTAATGCTTTTCAAGTTTAGGACAAAATGTTAGTTATTCAGTTTGGGCACTTATGGGTAAGCAACACTGATGCTCAACAGAAAGATAAAAAGCAGCTAAGAATGAGTAAAGGCAACTGAAGTCCAAGTGTGAAAGTCAGAGTCTCACTTGATTGTGTGCAGAGAAATTCCCATCTCCTCTATCAGGAAGGCAGAGAGAAATGTGACATAAGCCTCTTGGGGAAACCTGGGATCCAGATATGCACCCTGGCAGAAGCTGGAGAGAGGCGGGGAACTAGATTACCATGCGTATTGGCCAAAATGTACAACCAGACAGATACGTGTATTTACTTGGAAGTACATTCCTGCAACAAAGATAAATAAGTTTCGCCCTGGCAAAGACTCCAAAAAGTGATTCAAAATTGTTACTAGAATGGCTCCTAGAAGAACAGGGTAAGTGCTGGTCTATGCTAAGTGAAGCTGAGTGCCAGGGCTGCCAGGGCAGCTATTGCCAAAGCAGAGGTTCAAAGAGCAGAGGATTAAAAGGCTCCAGGAAATAAACCACCACAGATGGATGTTGTTATGGCTTGTGTCTGGGTGTCCCCAAAAGCCTCATGCAGTCACAGGTGGGGATTTTTGGAGGTGGCTGGATCTAGATCATGTGATGCTGGGGTTAAGGTTGTGATGCTGGGATTGACTCACAGTGCAATGCTAGGATTAAAGATGTGGCTGCTAGGGCAGGTAGCCTGGATAAACCATAAGGGATGAAAAGAACTGCTGTTATTGTTTCTTCTTGCTCGTCACTTGCTGCTTGCTGCTTTTGCTACATTTCTTCCTGCCATGAACTGTTTCTCTTCTGGATGACCCTCTGTTATGCCACCTTGGCTTAGAGCCAGTCAACTATAAACTGAAACCTCTACAAACTGTGAGCTACAATAAACCTTTCCTCCTTTAACGTTGCGGGTGAGGTATTTTGTCTCAGCAACAAGAAAAGTAACTAAGACAGATTTTCTACGTACAATCAGATGGTCAGATGTACAAAGCCATGTGAAAAAGCTAGAAGCATCATTAAACATTCCATAGTAGCTCTCTGTAGAACAGAGCTGACAATAAGAGATGTAGTAGATGTTGTAGTAAAATATGTTTTGCTGATTGCAGTGAGGATGATAGTATCCCCTCCCAACAGAGGCCAGGTGTTTCCTTCCTAATGAATACGGTACTTTCTATACTCCATCTCAGTGTCTGTTTTCAAAAAAATCCACCCAGCCTGTAAGTGTTAAGATGCAAAGTGCTGTGCAAGTTAAAGAGCGACAAATTCATACACACATACATCAGAGTGTAATTTTAGAAAAATCAAAGACAAAAAGAAAACCTTAAAACCTACCTGAGAAAAAAAGAGTTTGAAAAAGAGCAGCAATTAGGTCGGCAGTGATCTCGTTATCAGAAACAATTAATGACAGGGACAATGGAATAACATCTTTAAAGGCTGACAGAATGTGAATATCAAATGGGAACTCTTTATCCAGGGAACCTATCATTCAAAACTAAGGATAAACTAAAGACATTTTGAGACATGCAACAGTGGAGAGATATTTACCACTCTTCAATCTGACGAAAGGACCACTAAAAGGATGTGTTTAAGCAAGAAAAAAATGGACTCAGGAGAAAGGAGTCGTGTGCTATAATAACCTTTTAGAAATTTCTAAATATAGCAACAAATCGAAAGAACTATAGACCATTCTTTCTTCCCAGTAATGTTAGTATATACATTGCTTATGTCTCTTTTGCAATGTGCTTGGAATTTCAATCCATAACTTTTTTTCTTGTATGTTATGCTCTAAGCCCTTCATATAGCTCCTAATATTGGCAAATACTCAGTGTTTAAATGTGCCATTATAGCACTTGGCAAGAGTTAATAAAGATATCCAGAGAATAACACAAAAGTTTTTTAACACTGTAAAGCTGGGTTGATTCAATCTCACGTGTTCATCTAAAATCTGCATTCATATTGGTGTCTTGAGTAAAGGACCAGCAGGTCTTGGGCATTCTGAGATGCTTACAGAACCAAAGTTGTAACTGTGAAGTCTAGTAGCTCTGAGGTTCTATTCTACATGTTATGCTAAGAAAAGCTGATGGGATTGATGTTTATTGAGCACTTATTTCATGTTACATATGTTAACATATGGTCAGTCCATATGACACATGGGTTATTTAGAGGTGTGTTAATGATAACAAGTGTTGGTGGGGATGTGGAAAAAAGGGGGCCCATGTGCACTGTTGGTGGGAATGTAAATTAGTACAGCCATTGCAGAAAACAGTATGGAGGTTCCTCAAAAAGGCTAAAAGTAGAGCTGCCATCTGATCCAGCAATCCTACTCCTAAGTGTCTATCCAAAGGAAAGGAAGTCAGTATGCCAGAGAGATATCGGCATGCTTATGTTTATTACAGCACTGTTCATGGTAGCCAAGATGTGGCATCAATCAAGGTGTCCATCATTGAAGGAATGGACAGAGAAAAGGTGAGATAGATATTGGAATACTATGCAATGATAAAAAGAACGAAATCCTGTCATTTGCAGCAACATAGACAAACCTGGGGGACACTGTATGAAGTGAAATAACTCAGCCACAGAAAGACAAATACTACATTTTTTCGCTGAGATATGGAAGCTAACAGTTGATCTCAAAGAAATAGAGAGTGAATGGTGATTAGCAACTCTGTCAAGCGTAGGGACGAAGGAGCCTGGAGAGAGAGGCTGGTTAACAGGGACCAGTATAGGATGCAATTGGATAAAAGAAACAACTTCTCATGTTTTATAGCCCAGTAGGATAACCATGGTTGATAACAGTTAAGTAAATTTTTCAAAAGAGCTAGCAGAGAGGATTTCAATCGTCCAAATACAAAAAGTACTAAATGTTTGCAGAGTACATGTTTAAAGAGACGGATGTGCCAATTACCCTGGCCTAATCATTACGCATTGCACACATGTGTTGAAATTTCACACTTACTCCCTTAGAAATTATTTAATATCTAAATGTAATTGCTTATTTTAACATTTATATTAGTCTAAATTTATAATAGCAATAAAATTACTAACATGAGGAATACTTTTGAGGGATTATGTTACAATTCTTTCAGTGTATTTGGATACACGTTCATACTTCCTTCTGAAAACACCAAACTCCTCATGGACAGGAGCTATGCAGCATACATCTCACCTCTCCAAGGCCCAGCCCAGGGCTCAGTACCTGTTCTGTCTGCCCAATTCCATTACGCTTGTGGAATGAATTGACTAAATGAAGACGTGCTTCAGAAGTACTCTCGCACACCTTGGCAGTGATGGAGGACAAGGCCCCACAAAAGGCAGCTCGCTGCTCTGTCCTCCTACACGGGAATGTAAATACACCCAAATGTGTTTTTGGGTAGCTACTCTGGAAACACAGAGACCCTCGACTGACAGCAGACCCGAAGCAAGTTCCTTTCCTTTCAAGGAACACTACAGCGCCTGTCATTAAATGCTGCTGTTTGAGAGCCCCCAATTTCCTTGTTAGAGTTGGAAAAGGGCTTTGCTCATCTAATGTTAGAATTCTCATTGGAAATTCTGTTTACTCTTAAAGCTCGCAACCCAACAGTGCTCGTCTGCTTTGAAATCCTGAAAAGAGAATAAATAATAGTAGGGGGAATAATAAGTTGGTACTTACTACCCAACATGCAAGGATTTCAAAATATCTTCCTTTGAAGACTTAGCACGGAGAAGTATACGCTAAACATCGAGCTACACATGCATGTGTTTGAGTATATTGAAGTTTTGCGCCTTAGCGCTCCATATGCATCTTCCTATTGTCCCAAATTTAGGACTCTTCACTTTCTCTTTTACCAGATGGCAGTGCTCAAATCATTTTCAAAGTGAATATTTTAGTCTAAAAAATTGAAATGGCATGTATGGAAAATTAGGCCCATTTCGTTCACTATTTTGTTAAACTTATTTTTAGGATATATCATCAATCTGGACATTTTCACAGATATTTTTATCAGTTCAGCCTGTTCTGTATTACTTACCAGCCTGGTTGCTAGGGTGTGACAATGGTTTTTTGAAACTCTTTTCTAACACTCCCTGCAAACCCTTTCAATAACAATTAGCTTAGGTTAAAAAATCATACATACTCTCTCAGGCTTTTTTCAGTGGTACAAACCAACTGTACTTTAGCTTTCAACTATCTTTGATCCTCATTGTTATTAGAACAGGGTTTGTGTCCTCGGGGACAGAGGAATTTTAATTGAAAGCCAAACCTCATGGCACTAATAAAACATTGGTGTGCTATGGCAATTGGAAGGTTATTTAAGGGGAAATCAAGCCAAGATCTTGGTTCATTCAAAGAAAGTTAATAAGCCCTGGCCCAAATTTAGAGATAAATTAGAAGGAAGCATACTAATAAAAATAATAATTCTAAAACAATATACGTAATACATGCCAGGCACTGTTCTGGGGATTTACTTGTACAAACTCTTAATCCTCATAATCTTGGGCATAAGTGCTATTACCATGCTTGCTTAACATGAATGAAGGACAGAAATGTTAAATAACTTGTCACATCAGTCACAAATAGTGGGGGCAGATCTTGGACCCCAGCAGTCTGGTGCCAGAATCAGAGCTGAAGTGAAGGCATTTACTGTGAGAACTCACGGGCAGGAGGGTTTTATATTTTCCACTCCTTGCCCACTTTTGCAACTTCTGGCTAAAGCTTTAGCAGCTCATAAGGACCAGCCTTGACCCTGATCTTCCCAGTGGGTCCATCCAGTTACTCCATGGTTTAGCGTCCGATTGGTCCCCTGTCCAAGCATGTACACTATCCCCACCAGCTGGGGTATAACACTCCAGAGCAGGGACGCAGGGTCTTATCAATCTTCTGGACGCAGGTGGAGTGAGCTTGGGCAGGGCTGTTGCAGGTGCTCATGAGGTCAGTGTCCCAGGGGCCGACCAGGTCTGTCTTAAGCAATCAGGGGCTCTCCCTTAATCCTCCACCCTCAGGCCCTCAACTTCCCCATGAAGTTACTGCAAAGTGTGAGGAATGGCCCAGAAGCAAAACCTCTGATGTCTGCCTGCATCCCTTTGTCATCGCTGTCATCACTGAAGGCGGGCATCAAGTGGCACATGCAGTGCCACTGTCTTCTAGTGCTCCAGAAGCCACCTCTCCGACCCACCTAGATCAGAATCCCTTGCAGACCTCGCCGCTTTTTCTGTTCAGCCCCATTCAAATAGACAGTGCCTGTCCTGCCTCTTGGCTTGCGATATTCCTTCTGTGGGACACACACGCACAGAATCATTCAGCTTTTCAGAACTCTGTCACAGGGAATGAAAGCAGTTAGAAGAGGCTGGGTGATGAGATAGGGACATAGCTCTGAATGCATCTTACAACCACACTGATGTGGTAATTTGCATACGGTTGTGACTGTTTTTAATGTGTGGCATTAGGGTTACAGTATAACTTTTGTGGACCATAAGTACTTTTGTCATATGGGCCTCTTCCTCTATAAGGAATATTAAAAGCTATATTTTATGACTGTTGGTTTAAAAACAGTATATTCCAGGCCTAAACATTCAGCTTTGTTTCCTGTTTTATTTTTTTTTTATGATTTTGGGACTGAATCATTTATATTTTCTTCATAAAGAAAATGAAAGGAGCCCTGTTCACTTGAAGGCTGTTCCCATCTTTTGCTAAGTGGCCCTGAGATGGGACACTGGGCAGCTCCTGGGCGGGTTTAATTCTCCTTACCGCTTTCTTGCTGCCCTTGGCAGCTACTGGACTACAGGCAGGTGGGAAGGATTTTTTTTTAAAAGAAGGAAAGCATATTAATAGACAGACATCCATTTATAAAATAGCCTAAGAACAATACAAGCAATACTGAATTACAGACAAAGTGGTAGGAAATCAACAATGGTTGCAGCGCTACACATTGATATCTTCAAAGTGGTTTCTCAGGAAAACAAATAGAGATGTGCAAAACTGATCAAATAATTAATCACTAACTGATCCTTTCAGTGAAGTGATGGAAGTCAGCAGTACAACCATGTTAGCTCTCCTGTGTTCACATATGTACATAGTTTACACTTCTTTCTTTTCTCTTTTCCCTCATCCCAGTTGCTCTTTACTTTTGAGCAGTTTCCTTTCATTTCACAATGTCTATCATGCCTCTTAATTTTTATTCACTCTTTCAGGTTCTTATACTAGTGAGACAGTATATTGCTTCCCCATGGAGGTCTGATTTATTTCACTTATGAGTATGGTCTCTCATTGTGACCATTTACCTGTAAAAGCCCTGAATTTATCTTTCTTTATAGCAGAATAATATTCCATTATACAAAAATACCACAATTTTTTTATCCATTCCTCAGTGGATGGACATTTGGGCTGTTTCCAAGATTTACCTTTAACAAATTGCACTGCTATAAACATGGGAGCACATATATCACTGTGATACAATGTTTTCAGTTCTTCTAGGAAAATACCAAGGGGAATAGCTGGATTAAATGAGACCTCTAGACCTAGCTTGCTGAGGAATCTCCAAATCACAATCTCCAACTGTGATTTCCACAGTTGTTTCACCAGTCTGCATTCCCACCAGCAGTGGAGAAGACTTCTTATTTCTCCACAGCCTCACCAGCATTTGTTATTGGTTGATTTCTTAATGATAGCCATTCTTACTGGGATGAGATAAAATCTCAATGTTGTTTTAATTTGCATTTCTCAAATAACTAATGATGTTTAATACTTTCTCATGTGTTTGTTTGCTATTTATATTTCTTTATCTGAGAAGTGTGTATTCATCTCAGCTGCCCATTTCTGGATTGGGTCTTTGAATTTGGAGGGGCTGATGTTTTTAAATTCTTTATATGTTCTAGATAGAAGACCTTTGTCTGAGGGACAGTCAGCTAAAATTTTTTCCCAATTTGTGGATTTTCTTTTTACTCTGCTGGTGATTTCTGTAGATGTGCAGAAACTTTTCAGTAGGATGAGAGCCCAGTTGTTGATTCTTTGAAGTATTTCCTGTATGACTTAGTTTTTGTTCATGAACTCTCTACCTACCTCTATGTCTTTAAGATTTTTACCTACTTTCTCTTCCAATAGCTTTAGTGTTTCTGTTTTAATATTGAGATCTGTGATCCATTTTGACTTGAGTTTGGTGCATGGTGATAAGACTTGGGTCTATTTTCAGTCTTCGGCAGGTGTCAAGACAATTTTTTCAGCACCGTTTATTAAAGAGGCTATCATTCTTCTAGTGAATTTGTTTGGCCCCTTTGTCAAAGATTAGGTGGCTGAGTGTGTTTGTGGTTGTGGCTATTTCTTTTAATCTGTTCCATTGATCCTCTGGTCTGTTTTTAAGCCAGTACTATGTTGATTTTATTACAGTAGCTTTGTAGTATAATTTCAGGTCAGGGATTGTAATTCCACCTGACTTTTCTTTGTTGCCCAGGATTGCTTTTGCTATTCTGGGTCTCTTCTGGTTCCAGATGAATTTGAGGAATGTTTTCTCTAGGTCTGTGAGGTATGCTAATGATAATTTAATGGGAATTGCATTGAATCTGTGCAATACTTTTGGTAGTAAGGCCATTTTTACAATATTGGTTCTTCTTATCTATGAGCAAGGAATATTTTTCCATTTACTGAAATCCTCTTTGAGCTCTTTTTTCAGAGTACTGTAGTTTTCATTGAATAGATCTTTTACTTCTTCTGTTAGACTGATTCCTAAATATTTCAATTTCTTGGATGCTACTGTGAAAGGTATGGTTTCCTTAATTTCTCTCAGTGTGTTTGTGTATAGGAATGCTATTGATTTTTGAGTGTTGATTTTGTATCCAGCTGCACTGCTGAATGTGTTGATTAATTCAAGGAGTTTTTGGGGTCTTCCATGTAGACTATCATATCATCTGCAAAAAGTGATAATTTTACTCCTTCCTTTCCTATCCTTATTCCTTTTATTTCTCTCTCTCTTGTCTAATTGCTCTGGTTAATGCTTCCAGAACTATGTTGAATAGAAGTAGTGACAGTGAACATCCTTGTCTTGTTCCTGATTTTAAAGAGAAAGCTTTCAGTTTTTGTCCATTTAGTATGATGTTGGCTGTTGGTTTATCATAGATGGCTTTGATCAGATTGAGGCAAAGACCTTCTATTCCTATTTTCTGTAGGATCTTTATCATGAATGCATGTTGGACTTTGTCAAAAGCTTTTTCTGCATCTGTTGAGATGATCATGTGGTTTTTGTCTTTGGCTCTGTTGATATGGTGGATAACATTAATTGATTTGTGAATATTGAACCATGTCTGCATTCCTGGAATGAATCCAACTTGGTCATGGTGTATGATTTTCTTGATGATTTGCTGCATTCTATTTGCTAGTATTTTATTGAGTATCTTTGCATCTGTGTTCACTGGGGAGATTGGTCTGTAGTTCTCTTTCTTGGTTGGGTCTTTCTCTGGTTTTGGTATCAGTATAATACTTGCCTCCAGAAATGAGTTAGGGAGAATTGCTGCCTTTTCAATTTCATTGAAGAGTTTGAGGAGTGTTGATATTAAATCTTCTCTGTATTTCTTGTAAAATTCTGCTGTGAATCCATCAGAACCTGGGCTTTTCTTTGTTGGTAAGTTTTTAATCATGTTTTCAATCTCATTAATTGATATTGGGTTGTTCAGGATTTCTGTATCTTCCTGATTAAACTTGGGTAATTTGTTCTTATCTAGGAATCTGTCTATTTCTTCCGAGCTTTCTATTCTATCAGAGTAAAGATTTTCAAAGTAGGTTTTAATGGTCTTTTGAATTTCTGTAGGATCTGTGGTGATTTTATCCTTTTAATTCCTTATTGCATGAATTTGAGTTTTTTCCTTTCTTTTTTTGATAGAGTTGGCTAGGGGTTTATTGATTTTATTTATTCTTTTAAAGAACCAACTCCTTGATTCATTTATTCTTTGTAGTGTTTTCTTCATGTCAATTGCATTAATTTCTTCCCTGATCTCTATAATCTCCTCCCTTCTTTGGGCTTTGGGATTGACTTGCTCTTCTTTTTCTAAAAGTCTGAGGTGCAGCATTCAGCTGTTTATTTGCTCTCTGTGTGTTTTCCTTATGTGTGAGCTCACTGCTGTAAATTTCTCTCTGAGGACTGCTTTTATTGCATCCCACAGATTCTGGCAAATTGTACTTACATTTTTGTTTGTTTGTAGGTATTTTTTAATTTCTTCTCTGACCCATTGGTTGTTCAGGAGGTTATTTAATTTCCAAGTGTTTATGGAGTTTCTGGAGTTCCTTTTGTCACTAATTTCCAATTTCACTGCACTGTGGTCAGATAATATGCATAGGATAATTTCAGTTCTTTTGCATTTAGGTAGGTGTGCTCTATGGACTAGAATGTGGTCTATTCTAGAGAAAGTCCCATGTGCGGCTGCAAAAAATGTGTATTCTGATATTGTGAGGTGGAACACTCTGTATACATCTACTAAGTCCATTTGTTTGCAGATTTGGTTCAGATCTGTTATTTCTTTGCAGATTTTTTGTCTAGTTGACCTACCTCTTTGCATCAAAGGGGTGTTGAGGTCCCCTATTACAATAGTGTTATTAATTATTTGGTTTTTCATGTCTGTTAAGATTTGTCTTATATAGTTTGGGGCTCCAATATTTGGTGCATACATGTTTATGATTGTTATTTCTTCATCTTGCAGTTTTCCCCTAACAAGTATGTAGTGACCTTCTTTATCTCTTTTGATTGTTCTTGGTTTGAAGTCTACACTGTCTGCAAACATAATAGATACACCTGCTTTTTTCTGGGTTCCTGTTGCATGGAGAATTATCTGCCCTTTGACTTTCAGACTACGGAGTTCTTTTTGAGTAAAATGTGTTTCCTATATACAGCATATTGTTGGATTTTGTTTCTTAATCCACCCTGCCATTTACTCTGCCAGTCTGTTTCCTTTGACTGGTGAATTGAGGCCATTTACATTAATGGTAATAACTGATATGTAGTGGCTTATCATTGTCATGTTATTTGCTTGCTGTTGGGTTCCTACTTTTTTTACCTGTTTAATTGCTTTCTCTGCTTGAAGGTTCCTTTCTATTGTTATTCTTGGAATTGTGGTCATTTTTTCTCTATATTGAATATCTTTTAATACTCTTTGTAAGGATAGTTTGGCACTCATGAAGTTCTTCAGTTTCTGTTTGTTATGGAAATATTTTATTTCTCTGTTAAACTTGAAGGATGGTTTGGCAGGATGCATCAGTGAGGTTGGAAGCTGTTTTGTCTTACGATCTGTAGTACTTCACTCCAAGCTCTTCTTGATTGGATGGCTTGTGTTGAAAAGTCTGCCATGATTCTAATGGGCTTTCCTTTATAGGTGACCTGTTTCTTTTCTCTAGCAGCTTTTAATATTCTGCTCTGTTGCTGGAGATCTGGGATCTTGATTATTCTATGTCTGGGTATAATTTTATTTTGGCTCTGACTAGTTGGAGTTCTATATGCCTCATTTAGCTGTATATCAGTTTCTGTTTCCATGCTTGGGAAATTTTCACTATTATTTCTTCAAATGTTCTTTTTATGACATTTGTGTTACCTCCTGCTGTTTCATTGACTCCTGTTAGTCTTATATTATTTCCCTTTGTCTCGTCTTACAGCTGTTGAATTGATTTTTCCTAGTTCCTTGTTGAGTTTAAGAGATTCTTTCTGTCACAATCACTAGCTGTCATGCTTTCTTCAAGGTCTGAAATTCTATCTTCAGCTTCATTCAATCGGTTTTGCCAGCTTTCAATGAAAACTTTGATTTCCTGGGAATCTCTTTGAATCTGTTTCATGTGTTCTAATTCATCCCTATATTGTTCATTTAATGTTTGGTCCATGAGTTGCCTATGCTTATCTTTATATATATATATATATATATATATATATATATCTTCTTTAGATGTGCTCAGCAATTCTTTTACTATTATTGTCATTTCATTTTTTACCTGAGAGATTATTTGTGATCTGATGTCTTCTGTGTCTTCTATGGCCTGATGGAGTTGTTTCTTTATTTCCATTACAATCATTTCAGCAATTTCAGATGTGTGCTTACCAAGTTTTCCTATGTTAATGTCTCCTGGACTTTTTCTGAGTGGGGTGGAGTTCCGAGATTGCATTTTAGTCCTTCGTCTTGTCATGTTTGATGTTGGAGGCAGAACGCTCAGTCTCCCTTTTCTTTGGCAGCTCAGCAAAGGTTGCTATTGTCCCTAGTTTTCCTGGTGGTCAGTCTTGCCCCTCAGTGTCTGCTGAGATGCACTGTTTAGTCTGGGATTTTCTAGCAAATGGTGAAGTGTACCTAGTTTTCCCAGGTTTCAGACACAAACTGTTATGTCTGCTGATGGTAGATCATCTGATCCAGTGTCCCTTTTGCAGCTCAAGGTATGAGTATGACCCAGAAGCAGTCTGCACTAGTGGCATAATCACAGACCGGTGTTCTTGTGTCTCCAGGCAGTTCAGAGTGCAGGTAGAGCCCAGAAACAAATGGAAGGGTCAACAGTGCGTTGTTATGGTTGATACATTGTGTCAACTTGGGGAGTCTAGAGGTTTGGCTAAGTAACTCAGCAGTTGTAAATTTTGCGGTAAAAAGGACATGCCCTTACCCTATGTGACTCAGAAGGGAGCTGGGGTGCTTATTTGTATTCATCCTAATCCTGTGCAAGAGGAAGGCATGCAGAGATTGTGGGTGTAGAGGACCACCCCCACTTCCCCAGAGCTAGTAGGCTGTTTATAAGATAAGGGAAGGAGAGAAGCTGCATGCCTCCATCCCTCCCTTTTGCTAGTTGTTTTTGCTGTGCTCTGCTGCCATGAACGTTTGCCTTCTGCCATGTGCCACTTTGCCTCTGAACCAGCCAAGTATGGACTGAAACCTCCACAAACTGTAAGCTAAGTAAACCTTTCCTTCCTTCATTGTGGGCATTGGGTATTTTGTGTCAGTAACGAAAGAAAAGTAACCAAGACTTGCATGGACCACCTGATTCTAGGTGTCTCCAGGCAGCTCAGGGTGAGCATAGAGCTAGATGTGGGCTGCACTGGCAGTGATTACTGACTGCCTGTTCTGTGATCTCCAGGAGGTCAGGGCACATGTAAAGCCCAGAGGTGAACCATGGTGCCAGCAGCTCGTGGGCTGCCTCAGGTGGGCCGCCTCATTAGTACCTCAGGTGGAACAGGGCATGTGCAGAGAGGGCCCGAATGTGAACCCTGGTGTTAGCAGTTCATGGGCTTTCTCAGTCAGAATCTTCTGTCTGCACCAGGCACACAGAGGGTGGAGACACAGACTGTAGTGGTGGCAGGATCCGGGAAGGATGTTTATGGTCAAGGTGAAAGCTTTTTGCTCATGATCTTAGCACACCAAAGCAATGGGCCTCTGAAATCTGATAAATAATCAATGGAAGTGTTTAGGACAAATGGCATGACAACTCTAGCTTCCCTTGGAGGGTTCACGGAGGTGGGTCATATGTTTCTAAATGTTGAGGGAAGCCCTGCATTTTATGTAGAAAATATTCTAATACTTCCTCCTATTTTCAATAACTATATTGAATTAAAAGTTTTATTAGGCTGTGTACAGCAGGCTCTTGAGTTATGACTGAGCTGACATGCAAACAACTTGGGTTATGACTTTTAGCTTTAATTTATGGCCACAGTCTTGAGTTATGATCCAAATGCCAGCCACTTGTATATCCAGATATTCTAAGATACAAATTTAACCTTAAAGAGTTCTAAAAGGAACATTACAGCATCCTTTCTGGTGTGGGGTTAATTGAGAAATCCTGGGCTGATGTTTCTCTATAGACACTGAGACTAGTACACAGGAGAGAGAGTTTTAAGGCTGTGTAGAGGAGCCTGAGCCTTCAATTAACAACCTGAGTTACAACCAGCCCTCAGAAATGAATTGGATTTGTAAGTCAGGGATCCACTGAATTACATTTTATTACAAAGGAAAAATGAATTCATAATAAACTATTTAAATACACACACGCTAGTTTCTGTTGGTTTTGCTGTCAACCTAAAACTGCTTTAAAGTTAAAATCGTGTTTTAAAAAACAAGACACAGACCCTCTTAACAAAATTAATGTTTGTGATTATAAATGTTGATCTCAAATAACACACTCAGCACAGTGAATTTAAGCTTCTCTCCAAATAAGTCAAGCATTGGTTCTTACAGTTACAAACAAAGGACACAAACATCAGATAGCTTTGTGAATTTTCTAGGACTGACTGCTTATAATATAACCTCAAGCTGGGATAGAGTGGTGCACATCTATAATTCCAGCTATGTGGGAGGCTGAGGCATGAGGCCAGTTCATCTTAGTGAGATTCTGTCTTGAGAAAAAGAAAGAGAGAAGAAGGAAGAGGGAGGCAGGGAGGAAGGAAGGAAGGAAGGAAGGAAGGAAGGGAGGGAGGGAGGGAGGGAGGGAGGGAGGAAAAAAGTAAAGAAAAGGTAAAGAAAAAAGTTGGTGTGGTGGATTAACTAATGGTCAACTTGTAACACCCTGCTGAACTGAATCAGCGTGGTGCTGGGTGTGGAGGGGCCACCTGAGGATGGTTGCCAACAGTGTAAAATGAGAACTGGAGGGGAAGAGGGTGTGCTGCAGATTCCCTTGGAGAAGCTTGTTGTGCTGATTTTCCTGATATGAACTCAGCTGTTCTTATCATCAGAGGAGCTCAGATCCTCACTGTCACTGAGGATGGCTGCAGTACTCTACGGGGATGCTCTAGTCCTTACCTGAAGCATCGCTTCCTGACTCCAGTGTGGATCCCTCAGCCTGCTGGCACAGATCCTCCATCTCACTGGTACAGATTTCAGTCTGTTTCTACCACTGGCCTTTGGGCCACGATATGGACTTGCATGAGACATTACTGTGGGCTCTAGACCTCCACATGGACTTGTGTAGGACATTGCTGTGAATTCTAGGTCTTCAGCTGGACTCATGCAAGACCTTGCCTTGGGATCCCAGCCCTCAGCTGGATTCTTTGGGTCTCTAGAATGGGGACAGATCTTCCATATTCTTCTGCATTTGACTTTTTGGGTAAATATTGTAAGATAATCCTATAAATTATGTGTCTGGCATTAAATCTATTCCCTGGCAAATCCTGACTATAACAGCTAGGGAATGTAACTCAGTGATAAAGTGGCTTTGGATTCAATTCCCAATACCACAAAAAATATAATCTCCTAATAATAATTATTTGAATGGGACATGGAACTTTTGCTTGAAGCCTAGAACTGCATGTGTTGTTGCTAATGCTCACAGTAGCTCTTGCATTTGCATCCTTTAGAATTCCTTATGACAAGCAACAGAAACCAAGAAGGGTTAGTTTTACTGAAACAGGACTTTGCTAGGCTGAACCCAGGGAGGAAATGGTCAAGCACACAGGCTTGGGAAGATAAGGACCCAGGCAATCTTGGGGACTTGGAGGCAGGAAGTAGGGAACAGTTTGTTCAGATGGCCTCCAGGTGTTTTGAGACCCTGGCTCAGTCCTAGACATGCTGATGTGGGTTGGGGGTCTGGTGGTGCTGGATAGAGGCAGAATGGGATGAATTCTGTGGAAGACACATGTCCCATGGACTGTGCTGATGTTAGGACCGCATCCTT
Organism: Dinomys branickii; assembly: GCA_004027595.1. Taxonomy (NCBI): domain Eukaryota; kingdom Metazoa; phylum Chordata; class Mammalia; order Rodentia; family Dinomyidae; genus Dinomys; species Dinomys branickii. The sequence continues at coordinate 15,763 of PVLD010014015.1, read as the reverse complement.
CTCATCTCCAAGCCCCGCTCTTGTCTCATCCCTTGCTTGGTCAATAGCCCTCTCTTCTGAGCACAGCAGCACATGATGACATGCACAGCTCATGTTTATAAACCTTTGAGCTCTGGGTTCACTAGAGATGAGTCAGCACATCTGGGTTCAATAGAGATGAGTTAGCACACCAGGTCTGACCTCCTTTCATGTGCTTCTGCTTTTCTGGTTTTATTTCCTTTGCTTCACTCCTGCAGTGGAGGGAGGAATTACTAAGTGGGCCAGACAGAAAGGGGGAGGGCTGTATGCTCAGGTGCAATCAACAAACAAAAGAAGCCTGGGTCGCCTTTGGTCACCAGGGAAGCAGGAAGTGTCAGCCCATCCATTGCTGTTCTCTTTTACCCTCTTCTCCTCTCCAGCTGCCTTTCTGCCTCTAAAAATAATAATCCTAAATAATCCACCCCTAGGCAGCGTCACCAACTGAACTGCCTAGCTAGCTAGATAAAGGGCAAAGTATAATAATGAATTTAAAATTAGAGATCTTAGTCAGCATGGAACACCAAGCCTGTAATCTCAGCACTCTGGGAGGCTGAGGCAGGGGCATTGCAACTTTGAGCCCAGTCTGGGCCCTACTTCAGCAAGACCCTGTGTCACAATAAAAAGGACTGGGGTGTTGCTCAGCATGAGGGACACTGGGGTCGATCTTCAGAGCTGCAAAACATAAATTAACTGTTAGAGATCAGGACTTATTCTAGCAGCTAGTAGTCGTCGGTAAATGATCACATAGTAGTTACAATTAGCTCACGCTCAAGTTCATTTCTTATCCAGTAACAAGCACCAGGGTCTGAGTAACGTGAGGATTGCCTTAGCCACTTTTAAAAATGTTCCTGGACTCATGACTCAAGAGAAAAATGCTATAGTTACTAAGATGCACAATACACATAGTTTATACAATGCCAATAATTTTTGATTAAAAATTAATTTAAATAAGGTTTAATTTATTTATAAGTCACTCAGAAGAATTGTCAGATGATGATAATTATTTAAGCAAAAGTGGTCCATGTTAATACAGGGTTTTACTTTCTTCTGTTCCCAAAATATAAACACGTATTTTGGGGAGCTTCTGACCCATGCTTGCAGTCCACTATGCTCGTGTTCTTCGTGTGGAGCCTGTGCACAGCACACACTTTAATTCTTTTATCCATCCCCTTTCATTTTCCTCCGTACCCCTTCCTTCCATCTTTTAAAAAAATTGTACTTTTTATTCTTTAAGTTTTTAAAAATTGTTCTTAGTCTGAGGGAGCAGTACCTAAAGTTTCCGTCCCTTGTGAGGAGTTGGTTCGTGTACACAACGCACCCCAGTTCCTGTGTTGTATCCCTTATCCCTTCCTCCTCCTCCTCCTCCTCCTCCCGACCCCCCGTGCTCTGAGCTCTAGCTCCCTGCTGCCCGTTGTCTGTCTTTTATTTGTTCCATATTTGTAGCTTGGGTTTCTCGTGTAGGAGAAACAGTGCGATGTTTAAGCTGTGTGTCTGATTTATTTCACTTAGCCTTCTGTTCTCAAGGTGAGTCCTTTTTCCCCTAGGTGAACTCAAGCTTATCTTTCTTTACAGCAGAGTAGTACCCCACTGTGTGTAAATACCACATTTGTTAACCCATTCACCTGTGAATAGGCATACAGGCCACTTCCTAGACTTAGCTACTATGTGCTGTGCTGCTACAAGCATGGGTGTGCATGGACTTCCTGTGAGCACAGGAGACTAATTATGAGGTATTAATGAGGTACCTACTGCAAAGACTAGTTTATGAGAGGTGATCAGTAAGCGCTTGTCTCATTCTTTTTGTGAAACAGAGAAGACTTTCATCAATCGCTTTGGATATTCATATACTTCACTTTTCTTATCCACTTAATATTTCCTAAACACTGCCCATGTTGCTCGGCTTCCTCAACCTTGTCATTGCTTTCTGTCACTCCTCGTGCCTTGGTGCTCACACTGCGGTCTGCGGGCCAGCGACTGTGTCACTTCTCGGGTCCCGGCCCCACCTCCTGAGTCAGAAGCGGTGCTCAAAGTCACTTGTGGGTTGGAGAAGCACTGAAATGCTGGATCAGATTCGAGCTCCCTTCTGCGGAATAGGCTCTTGTTCCTAACTCTTTCACTTCGGCTCTTGCCACCTCTTTCCTTGAGATTCGACCAGAAGATTTCCAGACACAACAAGCTGTTTCCTATCTCTTCCTTCTCCTGGGCTATTTATTCACTTTGCCTCGGATCCATTCCTGCTTTCTTGTCTTGCTAATACCTGCTCTCTAAAACGTGCCTGGATGTATGCACTTGTTCGTCTATCCCTTTGCTCCCTCCTTCTGTATGTATTTACTGGATACCTAATATATGCTAAGCACTGTTCTTGGATACCTTCTCTAGGAAAACCCCCACTACGTAACTCCATCACTGATTTATCAGGCTATCCACAGTGGAAATGCGGGCAGGGAGTGCACCACAATTCTCTTTATCTCCCCTGTAATATCGTACTTCTGGTCTAAGATAAAGCGAAGTATATTTCTGGATTGAGCTCTGTATCTTTAGTGGAACTAGTGATAGGACCTGGACCACTGCAAGTGATCTCTGAAGTTGTTCTTGAGCCAAAGTGTCCACAGACCACACCCAGATACTCAGCTGCCTTATGCCCAGTGAGCTGCCCTTTCTAGTTCCCTCCAGGGTTGTGCATTGGCCAGTGGCGGTGGTGACATAATTCCATACTCATGCACACGGTGAACATGTTTCTGGGCTGACGGTTTCACACAGCAGGAAGGGACCCAACATAGAGAACTGAGACGATGATCATTACGGGAGGCAACAGGGCTTGTTGCTGTGGTTGCTGCCAACCCTCCCCCAGGTGTAACTATGTTAGCCCGAATCTGAGCTGCTTGTCGTTGTTCCTGACCACTCAGGTTCATATGTTCAGGTTCTGTTGCCTGCCACTGACCCAATCAGAGGAGACCATTTATTCGGTTGGTAAAAAGAAATAGTTTTTTCAAAGCTGCCCCTGAGGAGATGAGGGGCCCGTGTGCCTCAGCTCCCCATCTCACTGTGTACAGGTGCATCAGGGTCTCTTATACCAAGGAACAGAAGTGGGGAAACACAGGTAATGCGGATCCCTACACTGATGTTATCGCTCCCAGCTCACTCTCCGCTTTCCCGTGGGAGGGAAACTGGGCTCCAGCCTCCTGGGCAGGCATCTGCATGTTCTGTTGCTGATTTGGGGCCAAGGAGAGGAGGAGTGTTGGTTATTGCTTAGTAGGAAGAAATTTGGAGAAGTTGGTGAGTTCTAAAAGAAAAATGTCTAACTTTTAGAGTTCCACTTTGCTGTGCTGGTTACACTGCATGAATTACTGATCAGAGCTTAGTGTGCCACTGGCTCTCTCACCCCTTGGCTAGGTACAGTATGAGTGGTTCCCCTGGCAGCAACCAAGGAGCAGACAGTTTGATGGTGCAGAGGGGCGATCACAGCAAGGATTTGGCTGTGATGAGCAGGAACAACATCAGGACATTACATGAATGACTAGGAGTAACATAAAGGATTAGGAATAAATGCAATAAATTGGATAAGTAAGTCAATGAGATGTGGGAGAGCAGTTAAAACAGACCATGGGGCCAGCCTGCCTAGAGCCAGACCCCAGCCCTGTTCATCGGGAGTTACACGAACTTGAGTAAGTTAGATTCCCCATGCTGCAGTTTCCATTTGCAAAGTGGGAATAACAACAGTACCTAATCGTAAGGTTAAACATCACATTATTATTTGTCACGGTTCAGAATCCTGCCTGACCAGTCAGAATCACTGTATAGTTTAATATATAGGAAATGTGCAGTTGCTTGGAAATAAAATTCAATGCCTCATTCTCTTTCAATCACGCCAGTAGCCTTCATGCTAGTATTTTTGGCACTTCTCAGTGTTTTCCTGAGTTTCTGATAGGAGGGTGTACATCTTTAAGCTGTTGAGCAAAAGCTTAAAAAATGAGCAAAGGGGACACAGCTGCTTTGCTTTTGAAAGGACTTGCCGAGCTCACATAGTTAAATTTAATGGCTGGGTGTTTTAAGCCCTGGAGAACAATGTAATTTCTGTCATTACTGCTACAAAGGATGACTCTTTGGTGAGCATTTCATTCGGGCTGCCTGAAAACCTAACTTGAACAAAGGAAGCAAAAACAAACATAAATATAGTAATGGAAAAACCCTAATTAGGCTTTGGAGGAAGATTGTCCAGTCCTGTCGTGTCTCCACAGGACTGAATAAAAATAACTTTGATTCCTGCAGTTATTTTCCTCAGCATATATTTTAATTTTTAAAGTAATATTTTGTGGAGCATTGCGTATGATTCTAGGAAGCAGGACAGTGGTTAGAAAAGAGGGAGGAACGGAAACCATTGATATAGGGGAACTATAATTCCCATCCTGCTAGATGTCCAAATTGCTAAATTCGTGTTCTCTAAAATCAAGGAATGAATTGTAAGCAACAACAGAGGTTAAGATTAGGAAGAATTTACAGAGAGAGAGCTTCTGTCTAAAAGGGACAGAAGGGGGCTTGAAAGTGGGTTGCACCTAAGCCCACTTCTGAAAGGAAGTTTTATAGCAAAATCACGAGGTGCATAAAACACGAATCAATCAATAGGATTATAAGTAAAGGCCCTTAGGTAATATTGATCCAATATGGCAGGCGCATATGGATGATACCATTAACCTTGGTCTGTAGTCTGTAATCATGATCTTTTAATTTAATCTTACCCTTAGCCTTAGTCATAAAGGGTGAGAGAGGCTGGGCCATCCCTAATGAGATATAGGAAATCTCAGAAGGGTGGTACTGCTAATCTCAAATTCTAATTTTCTCTGAGGGAAATATGTAAATCTGGCCACTGTGACAGTAATCTTCTTCGGTATGTCTCCAGCCATCATTCTGATGTGTTCTCATCTTCTGCAAGTGGGTCAACCAATAGGATTGTCAGGAGTCAGGTACAGACTCCTTCGAGGGTCTAGCCATCTGACCGCCTATAATGTTTCTACCTAATTTAGCTATCTATAATACCATTATTCAAATATTTGTTGTATGCTTCGTTTTTAATATCTCTTTTACTATTCCCCAAACTTTGTAAAAGATGTATCTTCCTGTTTTGCAAGAGAACCCTGAGGGTTAAGTAACATGACCACATTCATACTGATATAAGAGAAATATATCTCCCAACCTGTAAGATGCCAAATTTATGCAATAGAACATTGAGGAATGAAGTTGCAAACCAAAGGAAGAATTTAGGAGAGTTTTTTTAGCTATAAGGAGAGAAGAATAGCTCCTAGGTTTCCAGGAGGGTTCTTGAATGGACACAGAGGATTCTCAGGGGTAATTTATACAACAGAGTGGGTACAACATGGGTGAAACTACAATCAATGTGAGTACAACATTGATCAAACTACAGTCAACCTATAGGATTATAAGTGTAGCTGTCCCCAAGAGGGAAACAGTGTAGCAATGGTACATGGAAGGAATAAAGGTGTTTTGAGGAATGGAAGAGTCCAGAGGCTCTGACTACCTGCCTGGGTGATTGATGTATACCTGGATTTACTGGATCAGGTGGTGCTACTTACAGTATAATGTCAAGTTACTGCTTATCCCTTAGGGAGGTGTGTAGGCCTAACCACTGCATCTTCACCTTGAGGTCTGGCTTTTTACAGATGTTCCTCCAGCCACAGTTCTGATGTCTTTATTTTTCATTGACTTTCTTGAGAACTCAGTCTCTTTTTAACTATACATTAATTTCTATCTAACTTACCTGCCTATCATAATACAACCATGAAATTAGGGACCTCTCTGTTGGCCTGATTCTAAACTGTACATGCAGCTCAAAGTTCTGGGTGTTTTTAAATGGGAAAAAATGAGGCATATTTGAATTTCTTCCATATAGCTTCTAGGAATCAAATGTCAAATACTGCTGAAAGTCAGACGTATTGAATGCTTTGCTTCTCCTCATATAAAACACAGATTTTATTTCACTGTTTATTTTGTGTTTCAATAGCAGCCATGGAAAAGAACTTGATTATGATGATGACCTAGATTGAAAGTCACAGTCACAACAATCATGAGCAATGACAAGGACCACAGAAAATAAAAAAACAATCAAGCAGTGACTGTGTCTTGGATTGGCCTTGATTTTTACATGTTGATGTAAGAAATCCATCTACTGGACAAAAAGCAGTATCTTGTGCTAAAGTTGTACAGCGACGGTGATTGTCAAGGCTGTTACTGACTCCCAAGAGGAAGAGGGTTTATCATATTCCCATTCAAGATAAGCAACTCATTCCAGCCAAAAGCTGTCTAGGAAGGGTCTGTTTACTAGGAAATATGCTTCTTTGTAACACAGTTTCTGCTACTATTGCTCTTTAGATTAAGAAATTACTTACTCTAGAGAAAACAGGAAACCATTTCATTTGTCTTTTTGATGAGCCAAGCAGTGAACTGAGTCTGTAAATTCAACTGCAGAGCACTTCCTTCTAGTTGCTGTTGTTACTAAATCAAAAGGATTACCATGTGTCTGTTTAGAAATTCTTAAGGGCATCTATGAGGAAAGATTCTTGTTATTCACTATAGAGCAATCCTTGGGTCCGACGCTACACATTCTTCTTACGGTTATTCTTTCAGAGAGGCTCAAGAATTACTGAGGATATAAGTGCTCTAAGTCCGGAAAATCTGGTTTCAACACTCCCCCCCACACACTGCATGACTTTGAGAAAATTACTGGGGGGATGCAGTGACATAATACATCGAAAATACCTTATTAACTGAAAAAAAACATTGTGTGATATGCAATTTATGCAAACAGTTTGCAATGTATAATACTAAATTTCCTCTGGACTTTTTTCTTTTGTGCTATGTTTTTTTCCCACCTGAGCATTTACCATATTTCTCCAAACATTGTGGAAAACAAGCCATGAAGTTTCCTATGGTAAATCCTTTAAAAATTGCGTTGGGGTAGTTCAGATAAAATTAGTTGAATTTGCTTCAATAGACATTTCTAGAAATGAAAAATAAAATATTAGTTGGCTGTGCTGGAAACAATCATGAATATAGTAAAATGGCATTATTTTCAGGCTGCCCTGTCTTCTCTTTCTAATAATCTTCCCAGTTTCCATAAGAGCTACTACAAACCTCTCCTTTAAAACCCCTATCTTACTTGAACATCAGCAAATTTGAGCACAAGTAGCCACTTCTTGAAACGTACTTTTCCTTGCATTTTGTGATACTAGACCCTCCTCATTTGTCTCCTGCTGCTTTAGCCACTCCAGCTCAATCTCCTTTGAAAACTCTTTTCTGTCTCTTAAGCTCGTTATACTCCACCCCCAGTGTCACCTGTAACCTCAGTTTCTGCATCACCTGAATGTTTGTAACCCCCAAGTTTTTTGTCAGTCCCTGCTGTCTTCTAAATACCCCCTGTATCCAACTGTCTAGTGGATATTACTCAACGTGGCTAAAACAAGACTCATTATTTCCGCCTGAGCTGTTCCTCCTCTACTCCCAGTGGCAACATGTAATGGCACAGACACTTTCAGTCCTTTCTCATCACTCTTGAAATGAAATTGAGGCGTGCGTAGCTTTCAGGAGGCTTCAGATCCTATGAGAGGACACCATCAGGCTCATGACTCAGACACTATGACTCCGTGCTCGGGCCACTTTGGCTAATGATGGTGCTCCCGGCACCTCATTTTCTCACCCACTTCAAGCCTCTGCACAGGCTGATCTTCCAGAGCACTCTTACTGACCCCACTCCTGTCCTGTCACTAACTCCTACTCATCCCCATCTTTTGCCTTCATCATTGCTTCTTCCAGGAGCTGATTAGAAGCCTCTCTTTTATGCACACTAATTCCCCTCCCCCATTTACTGTTCACTACATCAGACAAAATAACCAAGTTAGGGTACTTTACCAGCGGTTACACACCAAGTGTTCCCCGGTGCTCTCTCTTGTCCCTCTTAGCCGCGTCTTCCCCTTCCGGGGTAGTTGGCTCTCCCCTTGCTTTTGTGGCACTTCCCACATTCTACTTCAGATGTCCTCTCACATTTGTCTGTACACAAGATTTTCAATGTCTTAGTCCATTTTTGTTGTGGTTACAGAAATGGCAGGCTGGGTAATTTGTGAAGAAAAGAACTTTATTTGGTTCGTGGCCCTGGAGCCTGACATCCAAGGGCATGGTGCTGACATTTGTTTGGCATCTGGCGAGTGCTTTCTTCTTGCACCATAACGTACTAGGTGGTTTCACAGAGAGTGAGGACAAAGGAATGCACAAGATAGAGTCTGCTTATGACAAAGGCACTCCTGTGAGAACTAACCCACCCTGTGAGTAAATCACTGATCTGAGGACCTTTCCCTGGACAAGCTGGCGAAGGGCTGTCTTCACTGTGTGCACACACATATTCAACTCTAGCAAAGCAGGAGCTGGTGAGGGGCCAGAAGTGAGAGGCTCTTACTTAGCAGAGCTTGGAGTGGAGGCCCGGATACCAGCTGGTGGTGTTAGTATTCTGGAGTTGTCAAGTCCTAACTGAGAGCTTTACGTGTATGCGATACATGTATGTGTTAGTCAGCTTCCTGGCCCTGTGGTGAATGGCCTAGGTAATCAGCTCATGCAGAGAAAAGAGTTATGTTCACTCACGGCTTCAGAGTTTCCAGTTCATGATTGGTTGGCCCCAGTGCAGTGTGAGGCCTGTGATGAGTCGCACATCATGGCCGGGGCACATAGTGAAGTTGAACTGCTGGTCTCCTGATGGGGAAGTGAGAGAGAGGAGGAGGAGTTGAGGTCCACAGTCCTCTTTAGGTCACACCTAAAGACCTCCCACAGGGCCCTACCTTGTGAAGGTTCTGCTACATCCCTATAGCCTAACTCTGGGGCCAAGCCTTTAACACATGGGTCTTGGAGAACAAGGCCTTTAAGATCCAAACTATAGCAAAGTGCGCTTGCTTCGTGAGCTTGTTGTAGGGTGAAATGAGAGAATGACTGAAAATATCATGTTCATCACTGCCATCATCCTTTCTTTACTTCTGCTGTAATTTCAATGCAGATGATTTTAAAGGAAAGGGTGTTATGGTTTCTATCTAGATGTTCCCCCAAAGCCTCATAGAGTCACAGGTGGGTCCTTTGGAAGGTGACGGATTATAGGGGTTTATAGCTGGCTTGCTATTAGGAGGTGGGGCCTGGTCAGAAGAGGGAATTCTGTGGGCGTGACCTGGAAGTTTATGTCTCCCTTCTTGGCTTCCCCTTTGACTCTCTGTCTGCTGTCCACTGTGCTGTGAGAAGCTTCCCTCCACCATGCTCCTTTGCTGTGCCATCTTGCTGACTACAGGGTGACCTGTGAGGCAGATAAACCTCTCCTTCCCTAAGTTGTGGGTGTCGGGTACTTGTCCTGGCAACAAGAAAGTGACTAATACAGGGAAGGATAGTAAAAACACCAGTTCAGAGTCTGCTGTGCTACTCCAGATAAAAGATGATAAGAGCCCAAGGAAATAGAAGGGGAAATGGTGAGGAAGAGGCTGATATGTTTTAAAAAGTCAACTTTGCTTAATGAATGTAAACAAAGCAGAGAAGAGGATGGCTTTCACATTCCTGGTTTAGATGTCTAGGGAAAATAGTATCAAAAAGGAAGAGAAAATCTTCATTTGCTGTACTCTTAACAATAACCACAGCAGCATTTTATGTGGGTCTCATCATATGCCATGCACTGGTTTCAGTGCTTCACATGTAATAACATATTTACTGCACCTAATAACCAACTGGAATAGGAAAATAGTACATTGTTTCCATTCCCCAGGTGAAGAAATGAAAGCCTGAAAGGATCAGTAATTTGTCTAACATTTCACAGCCAGGAGAGGGCACAGTGGTGTTTTGAGCACAAGGAGTCTGTGGCTAGAAACACTGCCCTTTCTGTCTACACCACTCTGGCTCCCGCATGTACATGAGGAGATCTCCAGTCTATCTGTGGGGTGCAGCAGGTAATGTGGCTCCAAATTTATCCACAGTCATATGCTGTCAATAGGTAGACTGGAACAAAATCATGAAAATAGGTGGAGACAAAGTCTAAGAAAATTAAGAAACTAAGGAGGAGCAATACCAAAGAATGGGCAGAGGATAAGGAGCAGTGAGCTGGTTATTATTATTGTTAGTATTATTATTTGCATCAAAGGGGATTGAACTGAGGGCATGTTGCATGCTAGGCAAGTGCTTTACCACTGAGCCACATCTCCAGCCTGAGGTCATAATTATTGCTACTAATAAACACGTTGCAGGAGTCCTATTTGTATTAAATTACTGTATTAATTATTACTCAATTTCTCTAAATTTATTTCATTAGTTCCATAGCAGAGACAAACTCAAACTACAAATGATTAATATATCACAAATTCCCCCTTGTTTTTAGGCTTTACTCTTACAGTTTGTGGATCTTGGTATTTAGTTTGTGAATCTTTGTTTATAAACAGCTATAGTACCCACTTCCTCTAACAACCCATAAAATAAGGTATTCCTAGAGCATTAATGGTTAGGAAGTGGATCTAAGGTCTAATTCCCTGCTTTTCTTTTTCTTTTTTTTTTTTTTTCCTTTATTGTAGTTCAAGGAATGAATGAACCTAGTCTAGCAGATTGTTTCCAAACAAAGAACACTGGAATAAGGTTTGAGCTCTAGACTGGTGAATTACCTGAATTGTAGCATTTGATCACTATTTGCTGTCACCTAGCCTACAGAAGAGGACTAGAAATCAGCCTCCTGCCACCTGTGGGGCAGGTCTCAAGCTGTTCCTTTGCTTGCTGCTGATTCCTAGTTGGACTCTCAACTGAACATCTGCCCCATCCCTATGAAGCCTCCTTAACCATATGTGCTTCCCACCTCCAGGCCTCCATATCCATGGGGTAATGGACTTTCCTCTGATCCATGTCCCTTCTTCAGACCAGCACATTGTTCTCCTTTGCTAAGTTAGTCTCCATATCCCCATCCACTTTGCATTTTCAAAATATTTTTTAAAATTCTCATCTCTTGATCTTACCAGTCTTATTTTTTGTTTTGTTGGTTATGAATTAGTAATTTTTTCCTAGCATTGTGGTAAGGAATGATGATAATGACCTTCAATGTGTCTTTATCTTTTTTTTCCTCCACCCCTTACAAACAAATTTTGATTCTAGGTTTTGGGGCCTCATGGTAAGGTTAGAAATAAACACAAATTCTGCAGAGTCTTATCTTTGGATGTCCATTGCCATGTAGAGCTGCCTGTACAGCTATCTGGCTGGGGCCTAACTTTCTAAAGAACACTGAACCCACCTACTTTGGGCTGGTCTAGCAATTCTGGAGGAAAGGAAAGTATTGGACTGACAAACCTGGGTAATCCTGAGAATATAGGAGGGTTTCACATCATAACTCAGAAGATCCAGCCTAATTTTTTCACTGGGAGTGGGGTAAGGTAGAATTAATAAAAATACAGATTTAATAAAAATCCAGTGAGACACTTTAGGGGGATAAAAATAAGAGACCATGCTGTAGTTTGCATCTAGATGTGCCCCAAGAGCCTTGTGCAGTCATGGGATGGGCTTCTAGAGTTTAGGATTGATTCATGGTCCAATGCTGGGATTATGGGTATGAGTGCTATATCCATGCAGGGTTGGGTAGTTTGCATGCAACATAAGGGAGGGAAAGAGGCTTGCTCTCTGGTACTCCTTCCCTTTTGCTCTTCTTGGTTTTGCTGTTTTCTGCCGCCATAAACTATTGCCCTGTGTCATGTGCCACTCTGCCTTGGGGCCACCTGAGTATGGACTGAGAACTCCACAAACTGTGAGCTAAATAAACCTTTCTTTCCTTAATTCTTGGCATCAGATATTTTGTCTCATCAGCAAGAGGAAAGTAACTGAGATGACCATAAAAAGAATTCTGGAAACATTTTAAAACCCACACAGTTTTAAATTTAAAAGTTCAGAGATGATCTCAAAAAGAGAGCATTTCCAGAGTAAAATAAAATTGCTTATCTGAAAGGACAAGTAGCGGGAACAGCCAAAAATGTAGCCACAAATACAAAGAAGAAAGATCGATTATAAAAAATGACATAGAAGACACAGATCACATGAAAAAATGAAAGTAGAATATATAGCAGACAAGTTCTGATTAAATAATAATAAAGTTTTCTTGCTGTCATATTGAAAGAGTTCAACTAACACCAGGAAGTTTTGGTGACAAAGACATAGAAATCAGGCTTATCCAAGTTAATCTTCTGAAATCCAAGAATAAATAGAAAGTTTCAAAAACCTCTTCATGCAAAGAAACAATTGATACATAAAGAGGAGGATGAGACAAAGACTAACATCAGACCTCTTACAACACTGGAAACTACAAAGCAAAAAGTTCACTAATTAAAGTTTGAGAGAAAGAGAGTTATAATGTCATTTAAATGTGAGGACACTGGGAGCCCAAGACCCCATGCTTCATCTTTCACTGCCATAGCAGAACAACTGTGGGTCCTGGAAAACCTCAGGAGCCTTGGTGAGTTACTTGGGAGCCTGAGACCCTAATGCTCCATCCCTTGATGCCATTGCAGGAAGGACCCTGGGTCCTGGGAATCCTTGAGAACCTCAGTCACCTGGAGGCCTGAGACCCCACACTTCGCCCTCCCACCATCACAGGAATGACCCTGGGTCCTGGGAAGTCTAGGGAGCCTTGTTGAGCTGGGAGGGCCAAGATCTCATGCTATGCTTCCTGCTGCCCTCACAGGAATGATCCTGAATCCTGGGAAACCTAGAGAGCTTCAAAAATGACAAACGAAGGAGCAAAATGCAATCTGAGACCTCCACCCCACCCAGAACAAGTCCAGGAAACATCAGCATGGAAGAACTTCAAAGTCACACACCTGAAATTTCTGAAATGATAGCAACTAAAGTAAAGAACCAACTATATCAGGCTATAGAGAAAATCAGATCAGAAATAATCTCTCAAGTGGAAAAAGAAAGGACAACCATAATGAAAGAATTGCTCAGCGTATCAAAAGAAGACAGATTAAAAAATAGAGGAGCACAGAAAAATGATGGAAACCATTCAGTGAATAATATAGGAAAGAGTTGGAATGCATGAAACAGGTTCAAAGAGATATCCAGGAAATTAAAAATTCCACTGAAAGCTGGCAAAACTGCTTCAATGAAACTGAAGATAGACTTTCAGACCTTGAAGACAGCATTGCAGCTAGCAATTGTGAATGGAAAGATCTCTTAAAAATAACAAGCAACCAGGAAATAACAATTCAATAGCTGCAAGATGAGGAAATGAAAAATAATGTAAGACTGATAGGTGTCAATGAAAGAGCAGGAGGCAATATGAATGACATAAAAAGACTAAATGCAGACATAATAGCAGATAATTTTCCAAGCATGGAGAAATAATCTGACATACACATTAGTGAGGAATAGAGAACTCAAATTAGCCATAACCATAAGAAATCTACACCCAGACACAAAATAATCAAGATCCCAGAAATCCATCAAAGAACAGAATATTAAAAGCTGTTAGAGAAAAGAAATAGAACACCTGTGAAGGAAAACCCATCAGAATCACAGCAGATTTCTTAACATGAACCATCCAATCAAGAACTTGGAGTGAAGTATTGCAGATCCTGAAAGAAAACAACTTACAACCGAGATTGATATGCCCTACAAAACTATCTTTCAAAATTAATGCAGGAATAAGATACTTCCTCAACAAAGATCAACTGAAGAAATTCATAACCACCAAACTAATCCTATAAAGAGTACTGAAAGATATTCTATAAAGAGATAAAAATGATCACAGTTCCAATAATAACAATAAAAAAGAACTACCTAACAGCGCAAGCAATTAAACAGGGGGAAAATAAGGAACCAACAGTGGGAAAATTACATGAAAAAGATAGGTCAGTACATATTAGTAATAACCATTAATGCAAATGGCCTCAATTAACTGATCAAAAGAAACAGACTGGCAGAGTGGACCAAGAAACAAACTCCAACAATATGCTGTATACAAGAAATTCATTTAACTCAAAAGGAAATTCAGATTGAAAGTAAAAGGATAGAAAATAATACTCCATGAGACTGGAACCCAGAAAAAAGCAGGGGTAGCCCCAAATTATATAAGACAAATTTTAACTGATGTGAAAAACCAAATAAACAAATAACTCAATTGTAACAAGGGACTTTAACACTCCATTGTCACAAAGAGATACATCAACTAGGCAAAAACTTAGCAAAGAAATGATGGGAGTAAACCAACCTGTGAACAAATGGACTTAGACCTTTACAGAGTGTTCCACCTGTAGTGGATTGACAACTAGTGGTCGACTTGTAACCCCCAGCTGGAATGGGTAAGCGTGGTGCTGGGTATGGGAGGTCCGCCTGAGGATTGTTGCCACCAGCATAAGAGGCAGAACTGGAGAAGAAGTGAAGCTGTTGGAGGCCGAGAAAAGGCTGTTGGGAGCTGGTAGAAGCTGCAAAGAGCTGTTGGTTCTTTTGGAGGAGCTCGTCACTGTGCATTTCCTCATGAACTTGGCTGTTTTCATTCTCCAAGGAGCTTGGGACCTTGTTGGCACTGCGAATAGCTTTGGTTCGCTTTGGGGGAGCTCTGGTCCTCACTTTGAGCATCTCTTTGTGACTCCTGAGGGGAAGATGGTGCACTGCCAGTCTCCCAGAGAAGTTTTCTGTGTTGGCTTTCCTGATGGATACTCAGCTTTCCTGATCACTGGAGGAGCTCAGGACCTCACTGTTGCTGAGGATGTCTGTGGCACCTTTTGGGGGAGCTGTGGTTCTTACTTTGCATGTCACTTCCTGGCTTCAGGGCATATCCCTCAGCCTGCTAGCACAGATCCTTCATCCTGCTGGCACAGACTTTCTAGATTCTACTACTGACTTTTGTGCCTTCCCAGTGCAGATCCGTGAAACAGGCCTGTATGAGATATTGTTAAGGGCTCTGGGCCTCCAGCTGGACTCATAGGAGGCACTGTTATGAGCTCTAGGTCTTCATCTGGACTCAGGTAGGACATTTCCATGGAATCCAGGCCCATGGCTAGATTTCTTGGTCTTAGTGTATGGACAGATTTCTTGTACTCTCTTGTATATGATTCTTTAGGTGACTATTATAAATAATCTTATGAAATATGTGTCCTGTATGATATTGTTTCCCCTTGGAAAATCTCCCAAACCATGACACCATCCAACAACATCGTAATACACATTCTTCTCTGCTGTATACAAGATGTTCTCTAAAATAGACCATATATGAGCACATAGAATATACTTAAGTAAATGCAAAAGAATTCAAATTATCCCATATGTATTATTTGACCATAGTGCAGTGAAATTATAAATTACTGATAAAAGAAATCACAAAACCTCCATAAACACATAGAAATTAAATAACACTCTCCTGAACAACCAATGGGGCACAGATGAAACTGAAGAAGTTAAACAGTATTTGCACTCAACGAAAAATGCAGATACAACTTACCAGAACCTGTGAGACACAATGAAAGCAGTTCTCAGAGGGTAATTTATTTTTTATTTTTTTTTTTTAATTTTATTTTAAAGACAAAAGAATGGAGACATATGAACCAGAAAAGCCATAAACAATACAGAAAATACAAAGTTATACAGAATATAGTAGGAAATTAGAACTGGATGTTGTATTACATAGTTATCTTCACATTAGTTAACACAAAAACATTAAAGGAAATACCAAATTATAGATAAGATAGTAGGGAAT